>JAZHYW010035368.1:0-96488 GCA_037355805.1 Ixodes ricinus
GTGGCGCTTCGCGCGAAGCCTATCACGGCGTTTTGTCTCGATCTGTACGTAACAGCGGGCGTACGATTCGTTATCGCGGTAGCGAACGTCGATTTCTCTCTTGGACAACGGTGCCACGGTGCGATGCTGGAGTTTCGCGGCACTGTGGGGCGGCGACCAGGTTCGGTCCGTCCTCGCTATCGTCTGCTCGGTCGTCTCCGTCATGTGGATGCGCTTGGGAGACAGACGAGCCACTGACATGTCGTCACCGTCCGCGGATCAGTCCGTCATGTGTATCGGCCATGACTAACTAACACAAGCAACAAGCCCTCTTCAGTAGGTCTTCACATATAAACGCGATAAAACTATAAAACCACCCGAGGACGCGATTCGCGTTGCAAGACAGCGACCATGACAGAAAAACAAAATGGCGAAGCTTTTGTTTTGTTGCGTTTGTTGTTTTATCCGAACGGAAGTAACGATTTTGTAAAACGTTTGTAAACAATTACGACGTTCATTCGGTGGATTGTTTCTTAAACCTAAAAATATGTAATTCAAAAGGCGATTTCAAGAGATCACAAAGATTTTATGACCAACATCAAAGCTGTCACTCATTCTATTGGCCAATGAGAAGCTGATTTGAATGACCATCGTTACCAATGAGAAGCCGAGCTGAATGACCTGGAATTTCCGCGCAAAATTTCAAATAAATCTCCCGCCGTGAATATTGATCTAAAAAAGATATTTTTAGCGTAAAATTTATTTTTTTGACACGCGTATCCGAACCAGACTCATTAAAAAGCTTTATTTTTCATGTTCTAGGGGCCTTTTAAGTGCCCCTGGACAAATGAAGGGCACTTTGCTCGCCGCAATAAACAGAGTATGGTCAAGTTAAACCACCTGGGGAGTCTTTCCAACACTGTTAACTGAAATGCCATGACGCGACGCATTTTGCAATGCTTCAGGTTAAATTATACATATACATGTACCCGCTATAAATAAATAAGAGGCCAAACTGCACATATTATATTTATTTGAAAATGACCAGCTTAGCAAGATAGGTAACATCAAAGCAAAAAGTTGACTAGTTAAAGGGAGGCTATGGAGCTTTTTTGAAAAAATGAGTTAGAAGTGAATTCTAGTGTATATTTACCCCATGAAGCCTAATGACTGAGCCTATTTGCTGCGCAAGTACTGTTAAACGTGAGAAAACACGAAAGACAGTCACTGTATGTGACGACATCGACTTTGGATCTTTTGGCCTGCCCAAGGCTAGGGAGGCGGGGCCTCAGCTTTCTTTTGAAATTCCTCTTGGCGGGTTCTCGCGGCGCATCGCATTGAAACATGCTGTGCGATTATCTTGTTTATTCTCAAGCGCCAAATGAACGCAATTAAAGTGTTTTTTTCTTGCACGCAGAAGTGCCCCATCTTCCCTTATATAATATAATAAAGAGAAGCAGTCTCTGACTGATTAAACACGTAACTACTTCGCAGTGCAATGTGAAACTGTACACAAGAAAAAGGTTCAGTACGACCCCAGCGGGTGCCTTCTTCCTTTTGCAT
Source organism: Ixodes ricinus (assembly GCA_037355805.1). Taxonomy (NCBI): domain Eukaryota; kingdom Metazoa; phylum Arthropoda; class Arachnida; order Ixodida; family Ixodidae; genus Ixodes; species Ixodes ricinus. The sequence continues at coordinate 1,543 of JAZHYW010035368.1, forward strand.
TTCGAAATGCCGGCAACACAAGCCACTGCTGGCCCCATGCACCTCCAAAAAAAGGAGTCTACCCTTTGTTCAGCGAAGTTTCGTCAACAACCTTGTGTTTTTTGTTTTTCAGTGTTAATCGTAAAAAAAGAATACAGTGTCTAGCGTTACGTGCGACGAAACCCGAAATAAAATTTTAAGTTACGTCCCACGTAACTTTATGTCGAGGATTCCAGTAACGTCCGACGTAACCCAATACTGAAACTTGAAGTTGCATACGGAACTCGAAATAAAAATTAAAGTTGCGTCGGTACGTAAATCCTTGCCCCAAGGTTTCGAGTCACGTCCGACAGGACTCGAAATAAAAAATGAAGTTACCGCCACCCACTGCCCGTTTTGACCTGGACGAGTTTCGTCACCAGGCGAGTGTCGTGGTATCGGCACGGGTTCGTGTAATTACTACTGCGTGGTGCACGTTAAAGACCCCAGTGTTAAGCGGTTGTACTGCACTGGCTAACTTTCTCATCTACCGCCAAGAGACAAAGTCACCCGTGGAGGCGTGCTAGCATCAAAACTGTCTGAACATACGAGCAACACGGTTTTTTCTAGATCATGGCACATATCGGGGCTTTAGACACTTTAGACGAGACGATAAGCCCTCAATCTGTCATACGAACCACGAACCAACACTCTGCAACACTGATATCTCGAGGCTTCGCAGCATGCATGCTGCGGTTTCTATTTTGTTTACTGTTTTTCTTTTCTTTGTGCGTCACATCTGAGGAAGTGGTTTCATATCAAGAAAAAAATCCTCTTAACCCATCTGCCATGCCCCATGTTGCATATCTGCAACACAGACTTCGATAGCTGAAGAAATAAAGATCGGGTCAATATTCTGAGAAAAAGTTGTCAGTACTCTTCTCAGTGAACATTTCTCAATCCAGGAAGTTAAGAATTTCGCCACTAGTGGCAGCGCAGTGCCCGCAGGAATTCTTTGAAAATGGCGTCCCCCACGCCGGGCGGGAGTTCTCCAAACAAGGTATGTTTACACTTCCACAAAACATCTAAAACTGAAAATAGGAGCTCTATATTACCGGAGGAGCCTCTAGCAGTGTTCTTCGCATGAATCGCATGCAGAATTTCTCATTCCAAACATTATATGAAGCTGGATATTTTTTATTACTGGCATGTTGCAAATGTGCAACAGTGGGCAGTGAGTGTCACTTCACACGGTTGTTGCATATATGCAACATTCGCCTTTTTTTAATTCTCGCTTCAATTTTCTTTTTTTGTTAGGTAACATATTTCAGCTGTCATTTCGGGATGTTGTTGCACTCTTGGTAATTTGTTCTTTTCCTATCTACAGACCGTCATTGCACCTTCGGCCTTCTATGGTGTGCCAAAGACAAGACCAAAGCGATTCCTTGGCAAGGATAACTTGCTGGACAACATCGATTGCAACGAGAGTGACCTCTCGAGTGAAAGCAGCAGCGAAGAATGCGACCCAGTCACTGAAGATAGCAGTGATGAAGACGTCGAGAGCACTGACGCTAATGTTGAGACGGGAGTTCCCAAGGGGGACCTGAAAAAACCTACGCAAACAAACGCTACACATGGAAAAAATGTGCGTTTGACCAAGTTGGCACAGTCTTCGAAAATGACTTCCCCTGCCTCCTGCTGAACCCCTGGCAGCGAAGAAGCTGTTTGACCTATTTGTTTCGAGGAGCATGCTAGAACACGTTGTTCAGGAAACCAACAACTACTATATGGGGAAGCATGGAACACCACTAAATATGACAGTCGAAGAGCTCACCTCGGTTTTAGGAATGTTTTTTCGCATGGGACTTGTGGATATGCACAATGTACGTGCCTACTGGGAACATGGCAGCCGCTATGAGCTGGTTGCGCAGGTAATGTCGCGCAATCGATTTGAGAAGATTGCTGGTCACTTGCATTTTGCTGACAACGACGGTGCAACAGACGAAGTGAAACAAGACAAATGTTGGAAGCTGCGACCATGGCTCTCAGAACTGCGGGAAAACATGCTAAAAATACCTCAGGAATGCAAGTCATCCGTCGATGAAATTTTAATACCTTTTCGAGGAAGGTCGCGAATTCGTCAGTACCTTCCAAACAAGCCGAAGTGCAAGTGGGGCCTCAAGCTCTGGGCTCGTGCTGGCGAGTCTGGACTTTGTTACGACTTTGACGTTTACCAGGCATGCAGCAAGGGAGTCTATGGAGATCAAGAAGGATATCAGTTAGGTCTTGGTGCAGGAGTGGTGCTTCAGTTGTGTTCAAGCCTCCCTGACCGAGACAACAATCTCATTGTTGCTGACAACTTTTTCACGGGACCGCACTTAGTCTGCGAGCTAACGCGGAGGGGTATCTCGTACATTGGAACTGTAAGAGAGAACAGACTCCAGTCGTGCAAGCTTATGGATGAGAAGGGAATGAAGATGCAAGGTCGTGGCACGTGTGATTCACGTGTCGCATCATGTGGTGACAGAAGCATGATAGCTGTAAAGTGGTTCGACAACAGACCGGTCACACTTCTTTCTAACTGCACAGGTGTGGAACCAGTCACCTCTGTAAAGAGATGGGATAAGAAAGAGAAGTCTCACATCTCAGTTGAATGTCCAGCAATTGTACCTGAGTACAACAAATCGATGGGTGGCGTTGACTTGCTAGACAAGATGTGCTACAGCTACAGGTTTTCCATACGCTCGAAGCGGTGGTACATGTATATATTTTGGCACACTGTCAAAATTGCTGCTGTGAATGCGTGGTTTCTACACAAACGTCACTCACTGCAGCAAATGGAAGGTTCAAAGCCTCTGCGAGAATTTCTTGCTGAACTTGCCACGAGCTTGGTTTTGTACAGGAAGCGTCCACCTGGCCGCCCTTCTCAAGAAAATCTTCCCGTGGTGAAGCGGGCGTCACCAGAAGTTCCACGCGACGTAAGAGGCGATGGTAGCCATCATTGGCCCATATGGATGGACCGCCGCAACAGATGCAAGTTGTGCACAGGAGGCTACAGCTACGTCGCTTGCTCTAAGTGCAATGTTCACTTGTGCATAAACAAGGACCGGAATTGTTTCGTCGGTTTCCATCGAGGTTAGATAACTAAGACATGCTAGAAAACACGTCTCTTTGTATTTTGTTTATGACTGCTTCGCCTTGTTTGATAAAATAAACACATCTTAAATATGGCACATATTTTGAGATATTCACTTACTGCCCATTGTTGCAGATATGCAACAAGCTATAGTAGACAATGTTTATAACTTATGGAAATTTTTTCGGTCCCTGTGTCTATATCTGTGTTCAATGAGCCTATATTTAACATCTTATTCAAATACACTCATTATTTCTTGCACTGGGAAGCAATGGGTTAAGGGGGGACACTACCTTGAATTGCACATTTTTTCCCAAAAATGTATATTTCAGAACCTGCAAGAGTTTTGGCATGTATGGATAACAAGGAACTCTCTCACAAAGTCTTGTCAATGTGCAACTGACAAACAATGTCAAAAATAATTATTCTTTATATGTTGGTGAGGTGTGCTGCTCTGCGTAGCACTCGTCATCCACAAGTGAAAATAGCTGAAAGCCGTGTCCAGTATATCAGAAGAAGTTCGAGGAAGACATCGCCTACACTGCTGGAAAGAATTTCTGACATTTAAGACGCAAAAAGAAAATTTTAAAAGTAATCTTGAAACTTCAAGTGCATTTATCTCAGGTTCACTTTTGGCAGCGAATCCCACCTAATAAAACTATCGTTTCAGTATGAAACTACCGAGAGACTCAATATTTACGGATTATATGCCGAAACTTTATTGAGCCGGTTACTAGAACTAGATTTTACATGTATGTTCCTTTATTATGAAAAATTGTAATTAGCAAACTTGGCAAATGTAAAAAAACAAAAACAGCTTTCATAAATTTTTTTATTTGAAAATGCATATTTTCTGAAATTTCTTTTCATAGTGTCCGGCAACAAGACATTCCAGTATGCCATTCCACCAGAAAATATCGTGGTGATCAACACCGTTTCTCAACGATAGATTCATTGAGCGGATTCCTTTCAGCGCTGCGTTTTTGGGGTACCTCAGTGCCTCATAGGAATTGGTTCACAGGGCTGAAACTTTGCATGCCCTCCTTCTATATGGCTACAAATAACACCTGCGAATTTCACGCACCGATTGAGTTAGCAGTTTAAAAGTAGACATGTCCACGGTAGTGTCGACCCCCCTTAAAAGAAAGTTGCTTAAAATTAAGGGAAAAAAAAGCGTATGTGACGGGCATAGATAGAGCCATGCTTTTAACCAATTTACGAATGCTGCATCGGACGTAATGCAGAAGTAATTTATAATATTTTTGTGTTTACGTCGTGTTTCGGCCCCAAAGCGTAACACTAAATAAGGTTCCGTAGGTTACGACAGGCTGTAACATATTACCGTCGGACGTAACTCAAAACCTTGACGTAAAGTTACTACGCTACAGCTTCGAAAAACTCGTGTTGACGATTCACTTTACACGAGACTTTCGGACGAGCATTTGAACGCTCTGCAAGGGTGCCGTCGGACGGTACTCTACACACAAGTTCTAGAAAACGTCGCTCATCGCCTCGTTCGCTTGCTCCCGTCGCTCTCATGCGGTTTGCCTCGTCGCGCGAGTGACCGAACGACAGCGAAGCGGGTCGCGGTCGCTTGTCTCGTCGCTCGCCTAATCGCTTTCACGGGGTTTATACATTAAGAACCCTATTTATGCCGTACCTTCAAACGGCGATCGATCCCTTTGACTCACGCGGTAGTTCCCCGATCTTCCCTTTATCGAGATCGGCACTTACCGCTGGCTTGCACAGAGTCAAAACCAGTCCATCCGTACCGGCGCCCTCCTTTGCTCCTTGAAGTGCTTGAAATTTACCACAGAAGAAAGATCTCAACAAACGAAGCTATCCAAAGACTGCGACCAACAGCGTCCAGAAGGAGCAGAAGGAGTCGCCAAAAATTCCAACACTGAGTCGGCCATGAATACATTTACAAAAATTTCCCGATTTTCGAATTTTATTTTGTTCAAACAAATTTGTAAATTTTGTTATGAATATTCTTAATTTATTATTTATGAACATTCCTCATTTATTATATTATCAATTAGTTTCAGTCCAGTCTTAATTTGATTTCTTTCAAAACGTCGTTTTACTTCAGGAACGAAACCGAAACAAACTTCTATTATGGATCGACTTTCTCCCTTGGGTACGGTTTCAAAATGTGTTCCATGAAGTAGTTTTTCAGCAAAAGAAATGGTTCGCGGATACTTTATTTTGTGACATACGTGTCCGATCCAGACACTTCACAATATTTTTCAGGCGTTCAGTCTTTTCTACACCGACGAGATCCTCAGGATTGGACAAGATCCATATCAATCTGCAGTTTCTGTTGTTCAGTGATGAGGCGACATTTCACCTGGACGGGCAGTTGACAGAACTACCGCTAGCGGTGTTCGACAAATCCGCACATGAACGCTCGAGAAAGCTTTGCAGCCGCCGAAGGCAACAGTCTGGTGCGAAATTTGGCGAGAGGGCGTCGTTGGCCCCTTTTTCTTCAATGACAACGTAACATGGATTGGCGCCTAGGAGGCCGCGTCGATGCCCTGGTTCCAACCGAATTAGAGCCTTGGTGCCTAGAACTGACCTGGAAACAGTCTACGCAACGAACTCACACCTTCACATCAAGTGTACGGTTTATTTACTTTAATACCCTGACAAAGCTAGGCCCTTTCTAGGGCTGCCAAATTCTGTCGTCACGGAGCCAGGCCACTTTTGACGCGCCTGCTCTGCCCGTACCTCTGAATGGCAATGCCCATGCAAATTAGATGTTCTTGTATGTGCCCTCTTCTTTCCTCAGATATCGCTCGCTTTATTACCTTCATCTTGTACAGACCGGCGGCGCACACAGTGTTACACCTGTAAATCAGTGAATGGCACACGTCACAACAACAAAAATGCAGAGCCAGCTGGTGAAGCAACAAAACATCTTTATGCACGATAAGCAAAAGCATTATCCAAATAAACAAGTTAGCGAGCCTAACCTGAGTTTAAAAAAACAGTCCACTAACAACCTGGAATTGTACCCAAATCGAGCGGAGCACGAAAGAAACGGCGTGGCGGTGCTGTGCCGCAAACCGCCAGACCGAAAGCGAAACTAGCCAAAAACCCTTGGCCGATTGAAGCGTCATCTGTGAGATGCCGTCGCAAACAGAGGCATTTCGTCTGCTGCTTCTCACGGACGGCGTCCTCTCATAGGCGAACAGAGTTTTTACCTCTAACTTTTTATTCCGGTAATGGTAAGTGTTGACATTTTGACATCTTGCTGAAAGGGCTGGGGCTACGTTTTGACGGAGTTGGAGCACCCCGCACTGTCTAGTCGTAGCTCGAGCGAGGGCTCGATCGCCGATGTAGCGATTGTGCTGTGTTCGGTTCCGAAGGACGCAAGTCAACCTAACCAGTCTTTTTCATAGAAAACGGAAAAGCAGCGAAACGCGATCTTCTGGCGGGGTGCACTGAATCGACGAAAACTACCAAGAAGCGCCCGCAGTGTCAAGTTGAACGTCGGTGGTCGCTGTATAAATATCCACACAACCCCAATTATTATGAGTCGCTCTCGCCACGTTCTCGTGACTGTCGCTAGTCGCCAGAGCGTCAGTCAGAGTATTGCAGAAGTGAAGGCAAAGGAAGAGTTTCGCGGGCTTTCGTTTGGATAAAGGAAGGAGGCCTTTTTCACCTATTTGTTTTATTCACCAGGGTAGCCACCATAACCAGGGGGCGCGAGCCGCCCCGCCTTTTCAAAGGCTTCGGCTTCAGCCATGTTCTTTGATCCATCGCTCGTTTTCATTATTTTCAGCAACAAACAACAGCCCCGCGTGAAAGTGAAGTTGACATCACGTTCGAAGACTTCACTACTCAACAAACAGGTACTGTTCCCAACACTGAATCGTTAGGTGCGGGGCGATAGCTTTAAAATAAACGTAGCAAGGCCCTGCTTACGGCCGTAACTCTGTTTCAACGTAGACTTTTCACGCTTTTGCGCCCGAGTAGCGTCACCTGAAGCCGTGAAAACGTCGCGCTCACCTGACCGTTTTCAGCACTAAACGGACTAATGAAAATTAAAAGGAGACTCGCAGGTCAGCGAGTAGTGGACGAGTGTCACGGTGCCAGGAGGGTATGTGTGCCAGTTCGTCGTCCATTGCCTTGTTTGGCAGCGAGGTTGCTTACATGTGTCGTTACGAAGCAAGATTGCATTGATGAGATCAAGGCGTTTTGTGTTTTGGTGGTTCGTGGGTTTTCTGTTTCTTCCTAATAAAAATTCAGTTGTAGAGTCAGCGCTTGTCCTGGGGTGCTATGTTGCGCTTTTTGGACTCCCAGGAGACTTGGAAGAGGGAAGTGACGTCAACGACTAGAGCAAACGCAGATTGGTTGTTGACAGAAGAAAACAAAATCAACATCCATCTGCATTTGCGTGACGACCTCCCATCCGGAGTCAAAAGCGGCTGGCTATGTTGCCTTTGACTCGGCTTGGTGAGTCAATGTTGACCTGTTTCGCTCTCAATCTAGTCGTTGGACGTACTTCCTCTCCAGTCTCTGGGAGTCTAAAAGCGCAACATAGCCCCCTGGGGCCCTATGTTGCGCTTTTTGGACTCCCAGGAGACTAGGGAGAAGGAAGTGACGTCAACAACGCTCTTTGGATGTTGATTGGTGGAGTCGCTGATGACGGTATCTGCTAATGGCGAATTCGGGTGGTCATTTCCCGGCAAAATATTTTGCCATATCTCCGGCACGGGCGTTCGCGTGGTCAAAGGCTGGCGAGTGCGCGCCGTTCGGGTGGCGCTTCTCAGGCGTGTGCCGGCAATTTACCGGCACAATTTTTGCCCGAGCTTCAAGAGGTCGGGCAGCTTGTCTACCAGACTGTATCCGGTATCGTCATATCCGAATCGGGAAAGGGAACCAAACGAAACAATGCTCACCGATAGCGGGTTCGAGTAGAAAACGAAGCCACTGAGACAGACACCCCTCTGTGGTCCGAGAAAAGACAGCAAAAACAACGGAGATAAAGATAAATTATGTTTCAGAAAAAGCAAACATTTTTGGAAGAATTTGTCCAGCCTGCGCAAGGTCAGTTTGCTCGGAGACACGGGCTGCATCATACATTATTTTGTTTTACAACTGTGTAATAACACGTTATTACACCGCTGAAAAAAAAATGCATGCATAGTGTGCAGTTTGATACTCGAATACGCATTACAATTTCAAGGGGGTAGCCGCAATAAGAAAACTGAGGATTCCAAAAAGGTAATAACAATAAACAGAATAAAAAAGCGACGTCGGCAAGCCTCCTTGGGACCCTTGTAAAATGGCGACAATTCCTCGGAAATCCAAACGCTGATATATTCAATTTGACGCGTGTGCGAACAGCCCCACACCGATTTATTAATCTGCCTTTCCTGGCACATACAGCGTGCTTATTCCCATAAAATAATCGAGGAAGAAGTTAACAAAGCTCACGTGCGACCCAGGCAAATAAAAACGCCAGTTGCCGGCGCTTTGTGTTCGGGTGGAGAGGGTCACGTGGTGCGCCGCTGGCGCGTTTTGGTCGCCGGTGCCACCGGCAAGGGCTCGCCGGCGATTGACCACCCGAATTCGCCATTTGATACCGTCATCTGCTAAGATACGTTCATTCACACCTACGTCACTTCCTTCTTCCTAGTCTCCTGGGAGTCCAAAAAGCGCAACAATAGCACCCCTGTACGTTCCTCTCATTCGTCTTTCGTCTATATTTTGTGCTTTTTTAGGTTGTAGTGGATCAATGTAGCGATGCAGGCGAGTTGGTTCGGGAATACAAACTGATAGCGGCGCGCAAAATAGACCAAGGGAGGAATGGACAGGACGAGTGCCCAACTTCAATTGAACGTTTAATGAAGCTTGCTGTCTCAGCGTTACGTCCGACGGAACCCAGAAAAAATTAAGGCGGACCCACATAGGGCGTATTCTCGACGAATTTACGCGCTTTTCAGCGGGCGTATTCACGGCATTTGGCTTGCGCTTTTTCACAGAATGGAAGAGGGGAAGGTCGCCAAACCGCTCGCGGCGCTTTTCGTCGACGTCTCCATGGCGTTTGGTGTAATGTAGCCCGACTCTCGCCTTTTATGAAAGGAGGCAAAATTTAGATCTGCGTTCCGCAAGGAGACAGAACTAACTAAATGTTAATCATCCACGAAAGCCTAATTTGCTAACGCCTGTTTCATAAATGTTCCTTGCAATCGGCAAGTTGCCAACAAGTCCCGGCAGGAGGACTGGCCGCGATCTCCGCTCAGAACCCTTCCTTTTATAATTGTTTCACATCACCCGTAACAGAGATAGTACTTTCTGTCTCAGTCATTCATTGCTCCTTCCAAAGAGATATCGCGATTTTGTACAGTTCGCCTATAAACCGTCGAACACGCCAAGCAAGCTCCCATTTCGGCGGCTTAGTCAAGCCAGCCTGCCATCCGCATAGCTAGTCAAGCCAATCCTGGACCAACTTCTCGGCTGTCAACTCGGAAGCTGATTGGCCGGCACCACGCCGTACGCTTCCGGATACCCCACGCCGAAATACGCTGAAGTGCCTAGATCTGTCTCAGTAGGGTCGCCAAATACGCGCATATTTACGCCGACCTCAAGGCGTCGTGGAAGCGTCTGTCCAGACGTCACGACACACCCGTAAGTTACGTCCACGTAACTTTACCCCAGGTTTTGAGTTACGTCTGGCGGAAATAAAAGTGAAAGTTGCGTCCCTGTGTAACCTACGCAACCTTATTTAATGTTACGCTTTACGGCCGATACATGACGTAAACACAAACATATCGTGAATTATTACTACGTTAAGTCCGATGCAGCATTCGTTAATTGGTTAAAATTACGACTCCATCTGTCCCTCCAGGTACAGATGCCCATCACATTATGATCTTTTTCTTTCTCCTATTTTCCCTTTCTTTAAAACAAATTTCTTTCTCCTTAAGATGATTTCTTGCAACGCTTTCTGTGAATCATGGACATTCGATGTAATTATTAAGAGAAATAGAATGGTAATCGATACGAACGTGCTGTTTACAACGGCAGGGTTTCCGGCAGACTTGTTGAAAACTGGCACACGCTTCACGTACCACTTAAGTCGCCATGCACATTAGCTTTGGCAGTGTTTTTCTTCCAGGGTGCCTCCATCAATAGAGATGTTTTGGGGAGGAACCGCGCCGGGTATGAGAAGTCTACACAGACCCTCGGCCTTTAGCCATAGCTAACCTCTGTTCTCAGCCCGAGCCAGCAAAGTCTTTACCAAGCAGGTGTAACAAACGCGGCAATAGTGTAACAAACGCTGTACCCTGGCCTGGATACTGCTGATGTTATTATAGACATGCTATTTGCCTCCTCAATCTAACCCAAATCGTCAGGGCACTACAACCAGGGTGCAGGGATCTTCACGGAGCTTGCTTGGACGTGAAGTGTTCCTCGGTGACCCACTCACTCGGGCTCCAAACTGACGGAGGAAGTAGCGGAAGGGATCTCCTGACCATAAAATCGCTGTAGGCATCGGTACCTGTTCGTTCGTTCCGCACGATCTCCCATGGCATGCGCTTCAACATATGTGCTCGATTTCTACAGTGCAGCATGTGCTAGCATTCCAAACCCTATCACGTCGCTGAGTCTAACGATTTTCAAAGAGTCGGATGAAACTGATACCAGTATGGACGAAGCCATGGCAAAAGCTCCAAGTCAATTATTAACCACTGCATCACTAAGTTTATTCCTAGTAAACGTAAAATGATAGGAAGATCAACCCATGGATTTCACGTGAAATCATCACCTGAAACGTGAACTTAAAGGACTAAAAGTCATACAAAAAGCGTCCACTCGTCAACCACAATCCATATTCGGAACCTCCAGACACTCAAATTAGAGGCTCAAAGAAGCTTAGCAGAAATATTACAGCATGTACCCTCCACAATTTATGAAGCATCACCACCGAAAATTCTGGAACCATATAATTCCCAGAAAGTCTAAAACTTCCAACATGAGTGCCTCGAGGCACAAAAAATGCAGAAGAATTCAGCAGTTTTTTAAGTCGCGTTTTACTAATGACAACGGCAAAGAAAACCAATTCTACTTGTCTAAGACCTACGCAGATAAAGACCTTGGTAGCTTACAAATCCACAGAAGCAGGCGTTCTAAAACTTTTACTCGACTTAGACGCAAAAAGGGTACGGGTCCTGACGAAATTCCTAACATGTTTTTAAAAATACGCTGAATGGATGAGCAAGTATTTAGTGCTCATTTTTAATAAGTCTTTAGTCTTCTTCGGTCTCACGCAGGTGGAAAGTCTACAAGTTGTTCCTATTCATAAGTCTGGTGATTACTCGCTAACTCAATTACAGACCTATATCCCTAACGTGTACTTGCTGCAAGATAATGGAACCTGTAACTTTGAAATTTCTGACAGAATTACTGAGAAGCATAATATATACTAAATGCACACCAGCACGGCTTTAGGAGAGGTTTGGTCAACGACTTCACAGCTAATTGAGACACTCCATGACTTTTCAATGGGTATAAACATGAAGACAAGTTGACGTAATTTACTTAGACTTATCAAAGGCATTTGACCGTGTTTCGACGTCAAACTTGTGAGAAAACTCAAACACATTATGGGGGAGGGACCGGTAATAAAATGGATAGAGGAGTATTTACGAAATCGTTTTCAGTTTGTGTATTACGCAGGACAGGTTTCAAAACCAGTTGCAGTGGGAGTCAGAGGTTCACAGGGTCTGCCACAGCCCCACTCTTATTTCTTCTGCCCATTAATGACATGGTTGAAGGCACTGACGCAAACTGTAGGAGTTATTTGCAGATCAACTGCATTGTTTATCGCGATATCTTGTAGCCAGGATGACCAAAGCAATGATAAAACAGATCTCTAAAGAAGGTAGCAGACGGGTGCAGTGAATGGCGAATGGTTTTAAACACTGAAAAAGACGGTTTGTATGTGCTTGACCAACCAGCATGAAAATGTTCTTGAGTTTCCTTACAGCCTAGACAGTAGGAGATTTTGCGCAGAATTCAGTGATACAAATACCTAGGTGTCGTGTTAACGTCTAGCAAACTGGAATGCGCATGTCAAATGCGTTGTCTAGTTAAAGCGCTCGTCATTAAGTTATTTCTACAATAAGAACGTTAAAACCTCTAGTCTCAGAAGCAAGTTAACTTGCATACACCACCTCGTTCGCCCGGTATTAGAATAGCCACTTATTGCGTGGTTCCCTCATACACAAACTGATATCAACGTCCTCAAGTATGTTCAGAGGAAAGCGATGGGATTTGTTCACCACAAGTATGGTCGCTTTGATTCCCTACAGAGATTGCTGAAAGAGTCCAGCCTACTGACTGTACTTGTGATCGCGCAAAGGTAGGAAGAACTCAAATTTTTAGCCATCTCCTTTTAAACGACGCCTTTGAAATGAGACAAGAACAGGTACGTGAATTTTTCCCGAGACCAGAACAGCAAGACATGCGGCTCTGCAATACACTAGCGAGATGCTCTCTTCGTAATAATACTTTTCGGTACTCTTTCTTTCCTTCAGCTGTAGAGAGATTGGAACAGCCTGTAGATCCGCTATCTTTAACAACACAAATGTAGATTCGCGTTCATTCAAGCTCTTGAACAAGACCATTCTCCAGCAAATTCATGAGTTGAGTTGTTTTTCTGTTATGTTCATGTTTTTGTTGTTTCGAGTATGAAGAAAGTGACGATTTCCTAAAATTACTGTTTTCACTTTGCTTGCCTCAAAAAATTTGGTGTGTTGTTTTTTGTACCTGCCTGCTAAAATCCCCCCAAGAGGTTGGCGAGTATTATCAAAAAAGAAATAAAAAAAAAAATAGCAAGAAGCATTTTTTTCATATAAAAAATGCAATAAATTGTCTTAAAGGAGGGGAAAGAAAAGGAAGCAAAGCAATGTGTGTGACTAGGCATCGAACCCACCCAGCTTCGAGACAGTTTGATGTGCTGCGAGGAACACACTCCAGCCCTCCCAACAAAGCTGAAAGGTACGGATAGAGTTGAGATTTTAATCGATTCTCGAATGCCGCATCAGGTTGTAAGGCAGCGTGTAATTCTACGGTATTTTTGTTGTTTGCGTCATGTATCGACCGTAAGAGCGAAACATGCGCTGTAGATTGCATAGGGTTACACAGGTCACAACTTTGACTTTTATTTCGGGTTCCGTCAGACGTAACTTTACTTCTTTGTTTCAACCTTGGTTGGTCGTAGAATTTAATTTTTGTTTCGGGAACCACTTTTGGACGTCGCTTTGAATTTTCGTGACGGTGGCGTATCGGGCGTATATTTTTATATTGGGCTTTGTCGGACGTAACTCGAAACATTAGGGTATTATTAAAGTTACGTTGGTCCTAGCAATTGCATTATTTCGGGTTCTGGCCAGACGAGAGCGTTAGGACACTGCGGTAATGAAAAGAAAACGCCGAGGTAAGCCAATCCACACCATCATAGTGTCATCAGATGTCAGCAAAGTTATCTCTTGTAGCAAATACAGCGATGTTGGACACGACACACCACCCTCCTTTCCTATCTGGTAGGCTTCCATGCGATTCACCTGGTTTGTCCAAATGCCCCTTTGCCCAAAATCGTGATGCTGTCAAACTTTCGCCGTACACATGCATTTGACACAGTGTAAAGGACCGGGTAGACCGCAGCGCAAGTGCATGTTTGCGCGCTCGAATCATTCACGGATCCTGACCGCAGTACTGGCCTATATATAGGGCTGTGCGGCCTAAGCTTTGGCCCCGCATATGCAGCGCCACCTCCTTCCCGTGGCAAAGCGCGCCCATACTTGTTAGCCAGCACGTAGGAGGAGATGACGCGGAAAGGCTAATTAGCGTCACCGTGCTGGCTTCCCGCTTCGTAGGGCAGCTGTACCGAGTGCACAAGGTACTCACATTCCACAGCATCGTATCAAACACAGAGGGTATATTAATAATAAATCTTTATTTTGTTTCGTTATCACTGAAACGAGGGACCAAGTCAAAAAACTGCTGCAGCAGCTTGACCGGAGAGTCCTGGCCCCCTTTACAGCGGTGTACGATTCCTAACGAATTTCAAAAATCGAACAAAATAGCTAAGCATTGAGAGAAAGAATACTATTTTAAATGCAGAGACCACAGATCAAACAAAAAGAAGAGAAAATGAAATGAATACATACATTGTGGTATACAATGGCAGTGATTCTGTTTCCGTAGCCGTACCTAAGGAAAACAACTCTAAAATAATGCTTCAGCACTCTGCCAGCATTTATTTTTCTTTCTCCAGTATCTTTCTCGCGAAAAGTTTTATTTGGTTCTGTAGGTGATTCAGAAAGATAGCCAGGAGCATGAATTGGCAGCTGTGCGAAGGATAGTATTAATTCTTGTTTCTCTACCTTGTCGCATGATTCAATAATTTAGCTTTGCTTGGTTTTCGTGTTAATGGGGACTTTGCAGATCACACTCGAGAGTATGCAGCTAATTTTGTTTCTCTGGGGGAGCCATCAACTTTAAGGGTGGACGGAGCTCGCTTGGGGTCCGCCATCCGACGCTATCGTTTTACGGTAAGCCCTGATGTAATAGCTACGATGGTTCCTTATGTCTGTCGACAAAATAAACCAGGAATATGCAGTTACGATTTTTTTTAAACAGCTTCAAAGTTGAGGAAATTAAGTCTCCCACTTTGCTTACCCGCTAACTTTGTAGCCCTCATTGTCAACAAGAGAGAAGAGGCAGAGTAAGCGGCAAAAGACGTGGAAAAGGTAAATTGGGAATCTCAGGATAACGCATCCTCTTAGCGGCAAGATGTTTTGGTGGCTCCACCTCGCAGGCACCCTCACTGTGACGGCGCTGGCAGGATATGTGAGCAGGCGGCGATGCTATGTCCAAGCACTTACAGTGGCTATGTTAGTTTAGCTTCTATTCTGATTAAAATGAGTTATTTATTAAAGAAACATGTGACGGACCGTTTTGTGAGTGATCTTCTGTAATGAATAACAGTGCCTCGAGGTTGCTTTTTATATTAAAAAGGGCTTTAAAATCGTTTCAAGAGAGCGCAAGCACTGGAACTCCCACGTCACAGATTGCGCGTGCGTCACGACGCCCGCCGCGCAATCTGCAATGCACAGTCTCTCCGATTCTTTTTTTTTCTTTTTTCTTTTTTGGTTCTGTGGAGGCTGGTGTAGAAAAAGGTTTTGCATTAACCAGAGTAAATTACGTGCTGTCTTCTTAGCTGTTTACGCACACACAGTTGTGTTGCAAAGCGCTGTGCACTTGTTTCAGCTACATTGAGCTTGCCGATACCGACGCTTCATTAAGTGTTGTTCCGACAGTTGCTGGCGCTTAGCTCCTCCCCTCATCGAATATGTGGCAAAAATGTTTGTCACATCGCGATTTCTGCTCAAAAGAAAAGCAGGCATTTTCACAAGTTCTATAAAGAGTAGAACATGGTCCCGACAAATTCAGACGATTGATTCATTTGTTTCTATTCAATTTTACTAAGACTTGTTTACAAATTTGAAATCGCTCGCTGAGAAGCGCATCACACATTATGCGCATTTAGATCAGCAAATTTAAACACACGAACAGTAGTAATGCATAGCAGGTGTGCACCTCATTTTTTGGGACGCTAAAGTGTCACTGACTTACTAGATTTAAGACTTCGATCGTAGGAGGATCTCACATTGTGCACATTTGGATCAGCAAATTTAAACACACGAACGGTAGTAATGCTTAGCAGGTGTACATGCTCATTTTTTTGGGACGCTGAAGTGTCACTGACTTGCTAGATTTAAGACTTCGATCGTGAGGATCTCACAATGTGCACACTTGGATCACAAATTTAAACACACGAACGGTAATGCTTAGCAGGTGTACTGCTCATTTTTTTGGGGACGCTGAAGTGTCACTGACTTACTAGATTTAAGACTTGATCAGTGAGGGGGATCTCACATTATGCACATTTGGGTCAGCAAATTTAAACACACGAACGGTAGTAATGCTTAGCAGGTGTACACAACATTTTTTGGGACGCTGAAGTGTCACTGACTTGCTAGATTTAAGGCTTTTTAAATCTTAAGGATTTAAAACTTTAAAAACTAAACTGAGTACCGTAATTGAGCAAGCGTGTGTTATTGTTGCAAGCTGCCGCCCAACACAAAGTACCCTGCATCAATTATCCATCTGGTCTTGAATGATTGTCCCACCGTCTTGCGTTTCGCGCTCTTGTCGTCTCGTGGGTCCCGCTTCGCATGTTTGTTTTAAATATTTTCAACGATAGGGTGGGTTTGTGCGGACGCTCCAACGCTTATTATGCTTGGTACCAGGCGTGCTGTCATGCTGTGAAACGAAACCACGCTTTTACGTGACGGGAGTTTTGTAGAGCTGAAGCACTGGCTCCTGAAAGCAACGACCGTGAGAAAATTATTTTTGGTCCCTTGCTTCCAGTCACTGTGGTCGCGCGACATCGGGTGTTGCCGTCTCCACGTCGCTGCAGATATGGCGCTTTCTAAAATGAAACTAAGTACCACTGCATGTTCATCAACATTCCTGTTCTTGTTTAAATCATACATTACTACGAAAATCCCTCTTTAACTCAAAGACTGCTGCTTCGAAGTATTGATTACTAAGGTTTCTCTCGGTGGGCTTTCTTTCAAGTGGGACCCCGGTACGTGAAAAATCTGCCGCGGCAGAAAGGTGGTTAAGTGATTTAAAAGCAAAGAAGGCAATGTCTGCACACTGAACCCGCACAGCGCGCTTGTTTGTTTTAAGTTCAGTCGTTGTACAAAGCGCTCCAAGGATTTTTTTATCCTTGCTTGCGATGTCCTTGCATCGATGCGCTCAGGCTCTTTTAATGCGAATAGCATTCTTTGGCTACTTCACGCACTTTTCGTCTATGTATCTATCTGGCTATCTAACCTCTTACGCCGCGGGTCGATAAATAAATAAAAAAGACCGGCGCCGGCTGGGATTCGAACCGTTGACCCTTTGATCAGCAGGCAGACTCGCTAACCACAGAGCTATGAAGGCAGTCATTCAACGCACTTCTAAACGGTTGTTTATATCTTACATAGACGCGCTTACAGCGCTGTCACAGCGCGGTGCGCGCGCGTTCCATGCACGAGGGCTCATTCCGCTCTCGTGAGGCTGAGCACGGCCGCAGCTCACCCTCTCCCGCGCTCGGGAGAGGGTGATGTAGCGGCCGTGCTCAGCCTCACGAGAGCGGAATGAGCCCTCGTGCATGGAACGCGCGCGCACCGGTAGTTGTGACAGCGCTGTAAAGCGCGTCCTATGGTAAAGATATAAACAACCGTTTAGAGTACCGTTGGCTGAGACTAGCTGAGACGCCAGAAAGTCTGGTCGGTACCATTTTGAGTGTTTGTGCGTATGGCGCGTGCTTTGCTCGCCTTCCTAAGTGACACAAACGCACGTGCTGGGCTGCGGAGATCGTGCGCAGGGCTGTGAAAGTGTCAACAAATTTAGAATCGCCTCAAGAGTGGGCTGGCGTATCTAGAGTGTGCCGGCCACCTGACGAACGCGCATAACTCCGCACCGTTTGATGCTATTCGCATTAACGTAGATAATCATTCCCAAAGGATGGGTTCTGCTGATTTTTTTTGTTGTGTCTGTTTAGCTTGTACCTTGTTTTCTGGACTGGCAACCACGCGCCGCTGGACTGTTTTCTGTCATATGCTCGACAATTACATTTTGAATACAATTTTGGGAGTCAGTTGGGGACGGATTGAAGTGGAATGGTTTCGGTTTCGATCAAACAACCATTGTCTCCGCTCGCGCGACGAAGCATGCGCAATTGCAAGCCTACTGAAGTTGCCCTTATGTGCATGCGAACATGCTTGCACGACAAAGGCAACAGCCGGGACACTTGCAATCTATTGTTTTACATTTGCTTACTTTTGACGAAAAATCTGACTCGTCGGGAACCAGTAAAACGGTGGCAAGCAGTTTTTCGGAATTGCTGGGCTATGCCTACAGCACGGTACACTTGTGGAATGTCTCAGCAGTAAAAACACGAGCAGCGAGTTCAGTCATAACACGTCACATGACAACAAAGCACAACACGAAGTGTCCTTTGTTCATACAGCAGTTAAAACAAATATTTTTATTTTTACAGGAATATGTGCTCCAAAAGCCACTTTTGCTGCTGCGAAACACTGTCTCACTGCTCCAAAAGCCACTTTTGCTGTCCAAAGCACTGTTTTGGTTGCTCTAAAGGCCACATTTGCTGCTCCAAAACACTGTTTTGGCTGCTCCTAAAGGTGCTCCAAAATGGCTTAGACCAATCACATCACTGAAAGCGCGAATGACCATCTTGTTGAGCAAATGACCATTCTGTGATGGCATGGACTTTGCACGCAGAATTTCAAATAAATCACTCACCATCAATATTACTCTAAAAAAATCAGCAGAACCCATCCTTTGGGAATGATTATCTACGTTAATGCGAATAGCATCAAACGGTGCGGAGTTATGCGCTTCGTCAGGTGGCCGGCACACTCTAGATACGCCAGCCCACTCTTGAGGCGATTCTAAATTTGTTGACACTTTCACAGCCCTGCGCACGATCTCCGCAGCCCAGCACGTGCGTTTGTGTCACTTAGGAAGGCGAGCAAAGCACGCGCCATACGCACAAACACTCAAAATGGTACCGACCAGACTTTCTGGCGTCTCAGCTAGTCTCAACCAACGGTACTCTAAACGGTTGTTTATATCTTTGCCATAGGACGCGCTTTACAGCGCTGTCACAGCTACCGGTGCGCGCGCGTTCCATGCACGAGGGCTCATTCCGCTCTCGTGAGGCTGAGCACGGCCGCTACATCACCCTCTCCCGAGCGCGGGAGAGGGTGAGCTAGCGGCCGTGCTCAGCCTCGCGAGAGCGGAATGAGCCCTCGTGCATGGAACGCGCGCGCACCGTAGCTCGTGACAGCGCTGTAAAGCGCGTCTATGGTAAAGATATAAACAACCGTTTAGAGTGCGTTGAATGACTGCCTTCATAGCTCTGTGGTTAGCGCGTCTGCCTGCTGATCAAAGGGTCAACGGTTCGAATCCCAGCCGGCGCCGGTCTTTTATTTATTTATCGACCCGCGGCGTAAGAGGTTAGATAGCCAGATAGATACATAGACGAAAAGTGCGTGAAGTAGCCAAAGAATGCTATTCGCATTAAAAATTTCTTTTCTGCATAAAGTTTGTTTTTGTTACGTGTGTCCCTATTAGGCTGTTTAGAAAATACATATTCTTTCTTTTTAGGAACCCTTGAAGGGCCCCTAAAAAGAAAAGCTTGTTTTAAAATTTAATAAAAAATAAATAAAATTTAACAAAAATAAAAAAATTTGAGAGCAATATTGACGGCGAGCGTTTTATTTGAAATTCTGCGCGCAAAGTTCATGACGTCACGGGTCGTTCCGGAATGACCATCTCGGTTCTGAAGGCAAAGCCGATCCACCTCTCCTCCACGCGCCCGAAATGCCGAGAAAGAAAACACATGGAAACGAGATGACTGCCGACTAAATCGCGTCTCGCACCGACAATATTGGTCTAACAAAATTTTTTTGGGGGCGATGAGGCTTGAAGAACAGCAATCTTTTGTAAAATAAATGGAATTTTGGTTTTATGGTGTTCATTGACCTTTGAATCTTCATATTTTATTATAAAAATGATAAGGACCATTTATGATCCCGAAATTAGTGAAGTAAACATCGTGAAAAACAGACAACCCAGAACTGCAAAAATTTGAGCAACGTTTTTGCGCGCAGTTCTTCAAATGGTCGTCGTTACCATCACAACGTCTCCGCTTTATCGCAGTCTTCTGCAGCTTCAGTTCCTCACAAAAATTATTGACAAAAATTATTTTTCCCACCGTGGGAGAGTGTGGCTACGTATCTACGGTAACATTCAAACACATTTTTGTGTATGTAATATTAGGGGCATCTTCAGAAAAAGCACACAAGAATTTTTGTTTTTAATATTGTCCTATACAACCAGATTTGACATGCATGTGCTTTAGAATATATGGATTGCAACTATCTAGGTTTGATTATGATGCATACATTGTTATATTTATAAAAACATAAAGAACCATTTTGTTAGCCCTTCGAAAATGGTGTTGTCACGGTTTTCAAATATTTTAGAATAAAAGTAGGCCTAGCACACAGTATTTTTTGTTGTTCATTACACTCAGTGGTTTAAAAGGAGGAAAATAGTTTATTTTATTAGTCTCTTTTAAGTTTGTTGCCATGTCCCACGTGTGTTTGCAAGAACACTTTTTTATTTGCATGTTCAGAGTATTTAGAACACAAAGAACAAGCTGTACCAACCTAACACAATATTAATATAAAGAAAATCAAGCATTATAAACTGTGGAAGTTTTATTCAGTTACATTAAATAATAAAAAAAATAGTTTTTGCTGGTGCATGTCCCGCATTTAGCAACACTCAAAACTTTTTGGGGGAAGAGAAACATGGCGGCTTTCCTAGATAGGCGGATCCGAGGGTCCCGCGGTTCAACGAAGATACAAAACAAATTTAGCATTAATATAGGAACACCTAATAGGTTCCAGCCATATAGTTACCTCAGTCTAGATATTGTATCGTGCAAGTCCTAACTCCTTTAACTGTTTGTATTTTTACCATACTAGCGATGCAAAAAGGAACAGGTTGTTTTGAGATGTCTTCAAACTCTTAAGTCAGGTGGCAAAAGCTACCCCCATTACTAGGCTCACAGGCATTTCATTTCCTCATCCATTCATCATTGTTACCTCGAAATGGCCAAATCCTTGGTGTCTCTTTTGTGTTATTCTCATAGGTGTCTGACTAGCTTGATGTGCTTGGAGGGTGTGCTCACTTTGTTCTTAATTACTGTCATTGCTCATTGCCTTTGGTTCCTAGGATCTCAAGTGGTCCCGTGCGTCCCTCTTGATCTTACGAGACTCCTTACGAACCTGACCTTGGGCACCGATTCGAATGGAACCAATTCAATCCTCAAGTCGAGGTAAGTTTTATTTTTTTCCCTCCTTTTTTATAAACAGGACAGTGACTGCATCTAGACTGCACAATACAATTATATACAATACAAAAATCATCTTTATTTACTTTCTTTAAAAAATACCATATAAAGCCCACATAAGCCAATAATGGCTTGTGCATGGGACGCCACAGGAGCCTCTGCTATTGCGCAGACAGTAAAAACAACAGAGCACACCAATATATGTATAAATTACTACAGTTCCACCTTCTTTTACAGCTAATATAAATTCCTCTAACTTGAAAAATATATAGTATGTATAACATGTCCAATAATATTGAATTTGTCTTTACATACTGTATAGGCAGGAGCTCCGTGTTTTCGGAGTTTATTTCTCGTCAAATTCGGAGGGTGTTTTTCGGAGTTTATTTTTGCCGAAGATTAGGAGTTTATCGGAGTTCATATTTGTTTAATTTCCAATTCTCGAAATTCAGCGTTTAATTTCGCAGTAAATATGTAAATAATAACCGGATGTAAACGTATGCCAGATAAAAAATAAATAAATAAAATGCACTTGTATCGATTAAAATATCTTCAGTTTACTTTGACGTTCATGCCATTGCCATTGGCAATATTAATTTGTCCCACGACAAAAGTCGCACACAAGTGCTGCTTCGATAAACGTCGATACCTTAAAATCAATAAACTCCCGGGGGCAGTCTCTACGAAGCTCGTTGTCATCCTCCCGTCCTATTCCATCAATCTAGCCCGCGGCCGCGCGAGGTGGAGTGGTTAAGGATGTAATAGAGAGTTTCAACTGTCCCTTTTCTTTATTTATTACAATCTCTATGGTCCATAGCTTTCACTGTTACAAAAACATACCTTCTCCTTTCTCTAAATCACAAATCGCAGGGCTCAAACTGGAAACCAAAAGAGTGGCTTTTGTCGTGACCCGAATGTACAATGACCTGTTGCCCTGAATCAACCTCGACGAGACCAGCGGCAAGACCTTTTTGACAACGGTCTGAAATTTGAACGATAATTATGGCGCCATTTTCTCAGGACCATTGACACCGTGCTGATTAAATTTAAAAAAAGAAAAAGTATTTTTGCCAGGGGGGGGCGGGGCGGGGCGTTGGCACGTAAAAACTCGGAGTTTATCGGATAAATCCGAATTGACCAAAATTTTACCGGCAGGTGTTTTTCGGAGTTTTTCGGATTTATCCTAAAAGACGGAGCCCTATGTATAGGATACTTGAATTCGGGAATCACGGAGTAATTCTATTAAAATAAAGAGAAATGAGAATCTTTTTGTAGTATGCTTTTTCAGGGATACTTCATTATCTATTTCTATTACATCTTATGGGTCCTTTTTTCTCTGTTTAATTAGTCATCTTTTTGCTAGTTTTTTTATTCTGGGGTATTTTATTTAATGTAGCTCATCCAGCAATTTATTATAAAGCTTAGGTAAGTAATATTTCCTTGTGGCCTCTCCATATTTTCTCTTTATAAATGGTTCAACAAATTTTTTATTCTGTCGTAATGTCCTTTCTTTTACATTTTTCAGCCTATGTTTGTTGTTGAAAAATGTTTTATTATACTATCATACTTCATTTGATATCTGAAACGTAACATTCCTAGTTCTTTGTGCATATAGTCCGAGAGATCAGTTTCTTTGCTTCGGTAACCAATATTCCTAACTATCCTTTTTTGAATCGATTCTAGCTTTAGTTGTAAATATTTGGCATAGTGCCCATAAACTGTTATGCCATATTGAAGTATGGATATTCCCAGTGCATTGTATATCATTTTAAGTATGGACCGTGGTGCTAGGTCTTGGATATGCTACATATGTGCCATTAATAGCATTAATTTCTTACAAACCTGGTCTATGTGAATATCCCGTTTAATATGTTTGTCTGTATGCATACCCAGGTATTTGACATTATCAGCGTATTTTAACGGGACGCACGAGCAGTTGTTGCAGTTTCACTGCAACAACTGCAAATGTCATTCTTATTGAAATTTCATTTACAATTTGTTCCTTGGATCTCTAAGATTATAGTACTTGCGTTTTAGGAACATTTACGATTATTTGGTTTTTACGGTACCATTGTATGATGTTATGGATATCATCTTGTATCGTCATTGCTGCTACTTCGTAATTTCTTTGTGCATATACAATTACTGCGTCGTCTGCAAATTGAAAGAGCTTACTTTTTAACCTAACCTGTGCTATCTCGTTACCTTATAAATTAAAAAGTAGTGGACCAAGACTGTACCTTGTGGTACTCCTTGTTAGACCTTAATTTCCTCGCTATATTTTGAGCCTAAACATACTGCCGAAACCAATCAGTAAGATAATTTCGGAATAAATCATGTGTCTTCCCTTGAATCGCCAGTACTGTATAGTCTATCCATTAATGTATCACTAACTATTGTGTGGAATGCCCTGGTAAATTGTTTGACATAAAGCTAGATACATAATTTCCGGTGATCCATGTAGTTTCATCCTACATAGTCAAGAAAGTCTTCTAGAAGGTCACTGGTTCCTATATGCTCCCTGAATCCATATTGTGTCTGAGTTAATAGGCTATATTTTGTGATATAGTGCCTAAGTACTTATTAATGTATTTTTCCATTATATAATTTACAACCAAAAGGATGCATACTGGTCTATAATTTAGGAATTTATCTTTCTCACCTTTCTTGTAAATTGGCTGAACAATGGATGTTTTAAGCTTTTCTGGGATGATGCCGCTAGAGAACATGTGATTGCACAACTGTAATAATGCAGGTTTCACTAGAGTGATGTGGTATTTAATGTCTTTAGTGCTACTTTCATCCAACTCTGCTGCTTTATTAGTCTTTAAATGTTTTACATTTTCAATTAGATCATTGCCATCCATATCGGGAAAAATAATGAATCACTATTTCTTATTTGATTGGACCGTCTTTCCGTTGTTGTACATGCATAAAGTTTTGATTGACTGCGCATATTTTGTATTAAAACTATTTGCTTGTGCCTCTAACTCTTGTTCAAGACCAAAGTTTGTTTCAATACAGTCGCCGACCGATTATTCGGACTTTGCAGGGACCGAAAAACGTCCGAATAATAGAGCAGTCCGAAAAATCAGCAGATTGAAAAACTTGCCTTTATTGCTTCCAAGTGGGCTTAAAAAGCCGTAAATAGTGCCTTGTTTCAGGTTACGCCTCCGTTTGCGTTCGGCAACTTTCTGTTAGCTTGAGAATCACTGCCTTCTTTTCTAGCGTTACGGTCGAGTACTTTCTGCGCTTCTTAACGACACATCGCGGCGGCAGAACAACAGATGGGGCCATGACGTCCAAGCCGGCGCTGTCCGAATGAGATAAGAAGCGCAAATCCACGAGCGCAAAATGGCGACTGACGACGCGATGGAACAGAAAAACAAAGCAAAATGATAATAATGATGATGATGATGACGTGCAGCTAAATGGAAAAAAGGAGCTAGCATAGCGTTACCTAGCGGGAGCATCTCAGGAGTACTCAGCTGGGTATAAGGTTTAAAAGCGCAAACAGACAGGGACAATAGAAAATAACACAAACGACAGGGACAAGGCGCTACTCTCAACTGATTTATTGCAAGATCGGTGAACGCTTATATAGACAACTCATCTACCATTCACATTTCGAACAACGCCAACAGCCAATAAAACACTTTACAGGCACCCATCTAGATACGTCACTTCTTTATCTAGTAGGCTAACAGATGGCGCGCTGATGCACATGTCATTCTTTTTAATGAAGTAGGCTTCTATAATCTCGCGCTCCGTTTTTTCTTTCGCTTTTTTCAAGAACGTCGTTGACTCTAAAAGTGGTTCACAGCCACAACGCTTACAATGCTCAGACAGGTGACCCCCCGAATTGTTGCGTACAGCTAGTTTGTGTTCTCTGGCCCTCTCATTGAAACAGCGTCCTGTTTGTCCTATATAAACTTTCCCGCAACTAAGCGGTATTTCGTAGATGACGTTAGTGACACAGTCAGTATATTGGCTTACATGCTTCTTGGAGCACAGAACTTTCTTTTTCCTAGTCATTATCGGACAAATCTTTGCCAGTTTGCAGGGCGCAGAAAAAACAATGTTAACATTGTATCTGCCGGCAATCTTTTTTATGTTGTGTGAAACTTTGTGCATGTACGGAATGACATGCACTCTTTTTTTATCTTTTTTTGTGATACTACCATTCTGGTGATTCTTTTGTTTGATTTTTTGAAGCAGGCTTTCACAGACACTAGAAATCAGCCACGAAGGGAACCCTGCATTCCGTAGCCTTTCTATCTGCATATCAAAGCTAGTCGACATTTGGTGATTGCAACTTTTTGCGAATGCTGCCTGGAGGCAGGTTACAGCGATTCCCCGCTTAATGAGCTTAGACTGAGCACTGTCAAACGACACTAGGCTCTTCTTTGACCGCGGTTTGTACATCCAACAAAAATGGTCTCCAG
The DNA here is from genome assembly GCA_037355805.1 of Ixodes ricinus. Lineage (NCBI taxonomy): Eukaryota > Metazoa > Arthropoda > Arachnida > Ixodida > Ixodidae > Ixodes > Ixodes ricinus. The sequence continues at coordinate 27,107 of JAZHYW010035368.1, forward strand.
AAAAATGTATCAGAAGATCTAAGAACTGGATGCGCTTGTCATCTGGCATCTCCCAAGTGAACTTCAGACCTCCTGACGCCTCTGTGAAGGCTGCGACAACTTTCGCAACAACTTCATCCAAATTAACATCAGTATTTAAAATTACAAGAAAATCATCAACATACCTAAACGTCTTTACTATACGTAATTGTGCGAGACCTTCAGAGATCCGCTTGTCCAACGAGGCTAAAAAAATGTCACATAAAATTGGGGCAACGGACGAACCAATACAAACACCAGATTTTTGTATATAAAACTGTCCATTGATGCTAACGGCAGTAGAACCCAGATAAAATTCTAAAAGCTCTAAAAAATGTTCACTACTGATACCTGCAGAATTTTGAAACACCACCTCCCCCGATTCAGTTATCCTGTTCCTCACAGCGTTCATTAAACCTTCGTGCGGAACAGAATAGTACAAGTCTTCAACATCAACTGAAAAAGCCGTGACTGCATTCTGTATCCCTCTCTTTAATTCTTGGACGACTTCATCTGAGCTTCGTATCAAAAAGGGATCATCTACTGCAAGAGTGTTAAGGTGACGCTGTAGGTATCTGCTCACTTGTGCCTGCCAGGTGGATCTCTCAGATACAATGGCTCTCAAGGGGCAGTCGGGCTTATGTGTTTTTCCAGTGAAAAACACCTCCAAAAACCCACTCTCGGCTTTGTTGGCTGCCTTACTCAGCCCGTCCAAGTTTAAGTCTTTCAGCATCTTCAGTGCCGCAGTTTTCTGTCTCTTCGGTAAAAACTTTACTGCCTTAAAATTCTTTTTAATGGCTACTAATGCCTTTTCTTGAAACATCCCTTCTGGCATCACAACGAACCCACCTTCCTTATCGGCTTCCACAAGTGCTAATTCTCTTTGTTTCAAAACACTCACGATTTTTCCAAAAGGGGGCTTCGCCTTAGACATATGACTTGTAGTGCCTCTCAAGCAGTCCACACCATCCCCAATGGCTCTCTCTCGGTCTTGTTCGTTGACCCGATCAGCAACCTTGTGAACCATGGCTAGGAGCTCATGTCGAGTAGAGGAAGGCTCGAAGCTGTGTTTGGGACCTTTCTCCAGGATGTCTTTCACCTCTGCTGGAATGGTGGCATCTCCCAGCAAGGTGACGTTGTCCGTAGCCCTCGCTGCAAACTTCCTCTTGGGTGGGAGATTTAGCCGAGCTCGCTGCCACAGGAACTCCGTAGTTTGGGATGCTAATTTCTTGTACTCGGCAAACCGACGGTTGTCTTGGTGATTATTTCCTTCTTGCACGACGACACGTAGCCAGTCAAGATAAGTCGAACCTGTCTCCAATATTCGGACTTCAGAATTTTGACCATTCTTTGTTGGATGTACAAACCGCGGTCAAAGAAGAGCCTAGTGTCGTTTGACAGTGCTCAGTCTAAGCTCATTAAGCGGGGAATCGCTGTAACCTGCCTCCAGGCAGCATTCGCAAAAAGTTGCAATCACCAAATGTCGACTAGCTTTGATATGCAGATAGAAAGGCTACGGAATGCAGGGTTCCCTTCGTGGCTGATTTCTAGTGTCTGTGAAAGCCTGCTTCAAAAAATCAAACAAAAGAATCACCAGAATGGTAGTATCACAAAAAAAGATAAAAAAAGAGTGCATGTCATTCCGTACATGCACAAAGTTTCACACAACATAAAAAAGATTGCCGGCAGATACAATGTTAACATTGTTTTTTCTGCGCCCTGCAAACTGGCAAAGATTTGTCCGATAATGACTAGGAAAAAGAAAGTTCTGTGCTCCAAGAAGCATGTAAGCCAATATACTGACTGTGTCACTAACGTCATCTACGAAATACCGCTTAGTTGCGGGAAAGTTTATATAGGACAAACAGGACGCTGTTTCAATGAGAGGGCCAGAGAACACAAACTAGCTGTACGCAACAATTCGGGGGTCACCTGTCTGAGCATTGTAAGCGTTGTGGCTGTGAACCACTTTTAGAGTCAACGACGTTCTTGAAAAAAGCGAAAGAAAAACGGAACGCGAGATTATAGAAGCCTACTTCATTAAAAAGAATGACATGTGCATCAGCGCGCCATCTGTTAGCCTACTAGATAAAGAAGTGACGTATCTAGATGGGTGCCTGTAAAGTGTTTTATTGGCTGTTGGCGTTGTTCGAAATGTGAATGGTAGATGAGTTGTCTATATAAGCGTTCACCGATCTTGCAATAAATCAGTTGAGAGTAGCGCCTTGTCCCTGTCGTTTGTGTTATTTTCTATTGTCCCTGTCTGTTTGCGCTTTTAAACCTTATACCTACCATGGACCAACTAGCCCAAACCAAAGTTTTAATGAGTCATATTTCTTCTACTATGGGCCCTTTCCTATTTCATCACGTTCAGCAAGATCCTGCCATCACTTGCGTCAATCTCATCGCCATTTCAACGTGCCAATCCCGGATTCTTACCTTCTGCATGAAGAGGAAGTATGTGCCATTGGAGGTTCAAGCGCTTTTTGGTGTACTGGAGCCATCCTGGGGACATGCGAGAAGAATTGGCAAAATTCTGAAGTCCGAATATTGGAGACAGGTTCGACTTTATCTTGACTGGCTACGTGTCGTCGTGCAAGAAGGAAATAATCACCAAGACAACCGTCGGTTTGCCGAGTACAAGAAATTAGCATCCCAAACTACGGAGTTCCTGTGGCAGCGAGCTCGGCTAAATCTCCCACCCAAGAGGAAGTTTGCAGCGAGGGCTACGGACAACGTCACCTTGCTGGGAGATGCCACCATTCCAGCAGAGGTGAAAGACATCCTGGAGAAAGGTCCCAAACACAGCTTCGAGCCTTCCTCTACTCGACATGAGCTCCTAGCCATGGTTCACAAGGTTGCTGATCGGGTCAACGAACAAGACCGAGAGAGAGCCATTGGGGATGGTGTGGACTGCTTGAGAGGCACTACAAGTCATATGTCTAAGGCGAAGCCCCTTTTGGAAAAATCGTGAGTGTTTTGAAACAAAGAGAATTAGCACTTGTGGAAGCCGATAAGGAAGGTGGGTTCGTTGTGATGCCAGAAGGGATGTTTCAAGAAAAGGCATTAGTAGCCATTAAAAAGAATTTTAAGGCAGTAAAGTTTTTACCGAAGAGACAGAAAACTGCGGCACTGAAGATGCTGAAAGACTTAAACTTGGACGGGCTGAGTAAGGCAGCCAACAAAGCCGAGAGTGGGTTTTGGAGGTGTTTTTCACTGGAAAAACACATAAGCCCGACTGCCCCTTGAGAGCCATTGTATCTGAGAGATCCACCTGGCAGGCACAAGTGAGCAGATACCTACAGCGTCACCTTAACACTCTTGCAGTAGATGATCCCTTTTTGATACGAAGCTCAGATGAAGTCGTCCAAGAATTAAAGAGAGGGATACAGAATGCAGTCACGGCTTTTTCAGTTGATGTTGAAGACTTGTACTATTCTGTTCCGCACGAAGGTTTAATGAACGCTGTGAGGAACAGGATAACTGAATCGGGGGAGGTGGTGTTTCAAAATTCTGCAGGTATCAGTAGTGAACATTTTTTAGAGCTTTTAGAATTTTATCTGGGTTCTACTGCCGTTAGCATCAATGGACAGTTTTATATACAAAAATCTGGTGTTTGTATTGGTTCGTCCGTTGCCCCAATTTTATGTGACATTTTTTTAGCCTCGTTGGACAAGCGGATCTCTGAAGGTCTCGCACAATTACATATAGTAAAGACGTTTAGATATGTTGATGATTTTCTTGTAATTTTAAATACTGATGTTAATTTGGATGAAGTTGTTGCGAAAGTTGTCGCAGCCTTCACAGAGGCGTCAGGAGGTCTGAAGTTCACTTGGGAGATGCCAGATGACAAGCGCATCCAGTTCTTAGATCTTCTGATACATTTTTCTGGAGACCATTTTTGTTGGATGTACAAACCGCGGTCAAAGAAGAGCCTAGTGTCGTTTGACAGTGCTCAGTCTAAGCTCATTAAGCGGGGAATCGCTGTAACCTGCCTCCAGGCAGCATTCGCAAAAAGTTGCAATCACCAAATGTCGACTAGCTTTGATATGCAGATAGAAAGGCTACGGAATGCAGGGTTCCCTTCGTGGCTGATTTCTAGTGTCTGTGAAAGCCTGCTTCAAAAAATCAAACAAAAGAATCACCAGAATGGTAGTATCACAAAAAAAGATAAAAAAAGAGTGCATGTCATTCCGTACATGCACAAAGTTTCACACAACATAAAAAAGATTGCCGGCAGATACAATGTTAACATTGTTTTTTCTGCGCCCTGCAAACTGGCAAAGATTTGTCCGATAATGACTAGGAAAAAGAAAGTTCTGTGCTCCAAGAAGCATGTAAGCCAATATACTGACTGTGTCACTAACGTCATCTACGAAATACCGCTTAGTTGCGGGAAAGTTTATATAGGACAAACAGGACGCTGTTTCAATGAGAGGGCCAGAGAACACAAACTAGCTGTACGCAACAATTCGGGGGTCACCTGTCTGAGCATTGTAAGCGTTGTGGCTGTGAACCACTTTTAGAGTCAACGACGTTCTTGAAAAAAGCGAAAGAAAAACGGAGCGCGAGATTATAGAAGCCTACTTCATTAAAAAGAATGACATGTGCATCAGCGCGCCATCTGTTAGCCTACTACCGTAAATTCCGAGCAAGCGCCCCCTGCACGCACGTCAAAATCGCCTGCAAAGTAGGGGGGGCGCTATCCCGGAACGGCACCAAAATTCAAAATGGCGACGACAATTTTTTTGCCAAAAAAAGAAAACAAAGCGCAGTCACTAGATTTAATATTTTATTTTTCTAGAACAGACTTTATTAGGCCTGCGTTTGTCACTGCTATGTTAATCACTTTCAAAACCACCAAAAAGACTCTCAGGATTGGCCGCGAAAAAGTTAGCAGCATTCCGCGATGTTTCCCAACTGCATGCCGTTGGCTGTAACGACAGCCTCTTCAGAAAGAAGCTGGTTGCTAATGGCTCATTCTGCATTTCTTTCGCGCTCAGGTATTCGAAGAGCGTGTTGTCCACGTGTTCACTGAACACCGGCGCGCCGTTACTTAGCGATCATCAAACTTTGGCTTTCCCGTAGTTTGACTGCAGCAAATCGTCAAAATTCTTGCCCCATTCCGGCGCCGGTTCGAGCTTCGACGTGTCGAGACGCGTGCTGGCCTTTGCCTTGCCCGTCTTCACCAGTACCATTGGACGACCTCGATTTCTTTGCACATGCACGCACCACGAATGCATAGCCGACCTGACACCCCAAAACGAGGCGACCATGGCGTCGTTCAGTGATCGGGCATGATCCGGTTGGTCGTGAGCTGATCGGGCTGCAAGTAGGACCATCACGTTCCGTTGGATTCTCGGTCTGATCTTCGCAGGCCAGTGTTGCCCTAGGCGCGGTCAGCACAGCGCGTATTCGAGCAATACGGGTGCGGAGCGGGAGGGCGCTGTCCCGGAACGGCGCAGAAATGTGAGATCCAGCACTGATAGTCGGGGGGGGCTCTCAACGCACGGTGGGAAAAACCGCTCCGGAATTTGACGGTAGATAACGAAGCGACGCACCATAGAGGTCAGGTGCCTGTAAAGTGTTTTATTGGCTGTTGGCGTTGTTCGAAATGTGAATGGTAGATGAGTTGTCTATATAAGCGTTCACCGATCTAGCAATAAATCAGTTGAGAGTAGCGCTTGTCCCTGTCGTTTGTGTTATTTTCTATTGTCCCTGTCTGTTTGCGCTTTTAAACCTTATACCTACCATGGACCAACTAGCCCAAACCAAAGTTTTAATGAGACATACTCAAGTAGCGCTGCCAAACCAAGCCCAATCCATTTGCAGCCAACGTAGAATTCAAAATGGCCGCTTCTCGATAATGTTTTCCGCTGGTCGCTATCGCGACAATTTTGTCCGAATAATCGAACTTTCGGACTTCAAGCTGTCCGAAACATTGGTCGTGAATATGCACTATTTCTATGGGGTAGGTCACGGTTCTGCCTTTAGGTCCGAAATATTGAACAAGTCCGAATTATCGGAGTCCAAAAAAAGCAATCGGCGACTGTAGTGTCCTCAATTTTTTTTTCTTTTTCGTTGTTACAGTTGTTTTACGAAAGACCAGCATTGTGCTGTATCTTTTGTCTCAGAGAACTCATTCCAGCAATAATTTCTTTTTGTGAATCTTATTAATTATGTATCGTATTTTCCGAGCTATGTAGAGTGCAAGTTCGTCTGCTTCTTGCATAGTGGTTGCGATGATGTCAGAATGCCGAGCTCTGATTGGCTGATTGAAGAAATAGTGGGTAGACGTCAAGGCATCAAGCATTGAGGTCTACCCACTGTCCTTTTAATCGAAGCCAATCAGAGCACGGCATAGTTCTGACGTCACCACAGAGGCCAGGTCACGAAGAGCTTCTTAGTTTACGACAGCTTAGCCTGTAGTTCGTAAGTTCAGAACATCGTAAGAAGAGGAGAAATGGTATTCTACGAACGCGTTCTTAAGTGAGAGGAGGAAAGCGACGTTCTCGTACCGGACAAACCAGAACATACCGGTGCTGTTGCTAGTGGCGACGGCGTCTTCGGCAGCACGAACAACCAATCGGAGAGCTCGGCATGGTTCGGAGCCGTTCGGTGCACGTGGATTTTTCATAACAAACACAGGCGGCCTTCCTGCCACCGCTTGTCTGGGGCCCGTGTCCGTGCAGTGATATGTCGACGCTAACACGATTTAAACACCCCGAATGCCGAGGCCGGGATGCGTAACCGCCTCCGTTGACTGCTACGAACTCGATCGCTACGAAGTCAACATCGTTGGTGAAAGACTGGCCCAGGTCAGTCGTATAGAGCGACGTAGATGAAACAAATCGCCGCGGCGTTTTTCGCGGCCTCTGAGATACAGGAGCGAGGCCGATGTTAAAGATACGTTTGAGCTAGCGAGAGACACTCTCGTAGTTCAAACGTATCTTCTTTACGTGGCTCTTGCTGACGCAGCAAGAGCCACGTAATACACGGCTGTTCACACTCGGAGCGACGCGACGCGTTTGATCGAAGTGCTGGATTCGCGTTGTTGGACCGCAAATTGATCAGCGCTTCGGGACCGATGCTTTACGATTGCAACTCGATGCGACGTGACACCCGGCAAAGAAAAGTTGACCGGCATTGCGACCTACGAACTGTTGACAGGCAATCGACAGTGAGGTGCAGTCGTGCCAGAATAAAAATGGAATACTAATTACAAAGTGTACATACCGTGTTGCGAAGGTAATCCATACAGCGTTTATTTGAGCTCTATATCACACACACAAAGAGATAGAATCGATGAGAGCCCTTTTCGACGACAGCGTTCGTCACCGCTGGCTCGGAAAACAAGGAGATGACAAGAGGAGGAGATTGACCTCTTCATCTAAAATTGAGGTCAGCGATCAAACTATAATAGGGAAGGGTTCACAATGGTCGCGCGGCATATTCCATTCAGCACGCCAGCCGGTCAGGGCAGACGGTCTTGGCCAAGGACTGTCAGAGCAGTCGGCGCCGCTGCGCCGAGTGCCAAGCCTTTCTGCTGAACTCGCTTGGCCGGTCGACGGAATCGTGGCAGTTGGAGCATTTCCGGTGTCTGTGGATCCACCGTTCTTGTTCGTCGTGGTCTGTTTCAAGTACTCTCCTTGCTGTTTTCTTACTGCTTGGAAGTCCAGGACGCGTGAGAGGTAGCGCATGCAGAGAAATAAACGTCCGTTGGTCTTCGCAGAACAAGTAACTGAGCGACGCTGTCGGCCATGCTGATTTGATCGTAAGAAGTGCGTAAGACAGCCTAGCGGAGCTGTCGTAGGTTATCGTCCGTAACCTGCGCAAAAAACTTACGAAAATTTCGTTTCGTGAGTACGAATTTGTTGCTTAAGTTTTGTCTTTGCGCACTTTATTTGGCGTAAGTTCGTTTCGATGAAATCTGGCTCCTCTCGAACTCCTGCGCAAGAAGCAGACGACTTGATCTTCGCATAGGCTGCAGACCGTACATGTCTAAAAGTTGAAATGCTAGGCTGTGCGGACTATCTACGCATGCGGACTATACAGGAATTTTGTTTTTCAAAATCGTTCATTATGACGAGATGCGACGGACTTCGTGAATGAAAGAGTATGCAAATGATAATTTGTAAAAAAATAAATCTTCTTTGGTGATCTCAGAGAGCAGACATTCGTCAAGGTGTGCCTTGTAGGAGAAGATTTTCGTGTCGACTAGGCACCGGTGGCAGACTATGCACTGAGTGCGGACTGTCTAAGAAATAAACTAAAACAGGAAAATATGGTAACTTTATTCTTAATTATTTTGTGATTTTCTTTGTTCTTCTTATTTTAGGAAATCATTTCAGTGGTTGCCAAGTTTTCTTTTTCTTTTCTTTGATGAGGTCATCAATTTCTTTAGTTATCCCTTGAATCTCTTGCTTACATTTTTTCGTACTGCATTTTTGAGTTGACTTTACATAAATATCTTTGAAAAAACTAACAATATTATCTTATAACTTTGCTGGGTTCTGTACTTTGGCAACAACATTCCAGTCTATTTCTTGGATGTATTCATCGATTATTTTATTCTATATAAATGAGCCTTTGATAGCTTTATTACTTTTTTGAATATAATCTGCAATAGTTACTGCCACAACTTAATGGTCAGCTACTTTTTCCGAAATGACTTGTCCTTCGGGCTTCCCTTCTTTAGACCGTACATGTATATGGTCTCTACACGACTGAGTTAGTTTCTTGCCTAATCTTCTCTTGTGAAATCACATATCATCGACTTCAGCCCCGCTTGTACCATATCATCTAGGTAATTATTTATCATTGAACTAGGTCTTGCGATGTCTAGATTAATATCCCCTACAGCTATTAAATCTGTGTCTTTGTTGTCGTTTAACCATTTGCTGATATCATCTAAAAAATTTGTTTACATTTTCGTGTGGGGTTCGATACAATCCTAGCGTAGAAGTTTTCTTTCCATGGACTTTGATTTCAACTATGAAGTGCCTCCGTTGAACAGAAGTTTACTTTCTTGTGTTTGGTTATTTTCCACTTTTGATTTACCATGATCAAGATACCTCCTCCTCTCTTCCCGTCTCTATTATGCGAAAACGTCTCAAAATTACCTAGAGAGAACAAGGTTTCTTCATCAGATGTAATATTTGTTTCCGTGAATACAATTACGTCTATATTTTCGAGATAAGGGTTTATCAAACAGTTTATTTCATTTAAATGCTTTTTAAACTGCGTACATTGGTGTGCAAACGAAGAAAACAAAACTCGTTAACAGTAGCGTTTATACTTTCCGACCACTTTCCAAAAGAAAAATAGGTTTGTTTCCTTTTCATGTCTTATCCAATGAACGTGCTCCCTATTTAATTTTTGTAAAGTCACTTTCATGCTCAATTCGAATAGTCACCTTGCCGCTTTCGCACACACGAGCATCCTTCTTTATGCCAGATAAACATGTAACCGAGGTGCTTTGCTTTTGTTCTGACATTAAAGAACAACTTTCGGTTTGGAGCGGCCACGTTCTCTTGTAGATAGAAGTTTTCTACTTCTGCGCCAGTCCTGTTTCTGCTTGTTTTGAAGCCAAGCGTCTCGATCGTTTCGGTCGATAAGGCGCATTATCAACGTGGGTGTTTTCTTTGCTTTAGTGGGGATGTGGTAAACTGCTTCTACGTTATCAGTGGTTAGTCTGGGCACTTGTATCTGGTGCGATTTTCAGCTTGAGGTTTTCGTTGGGATTCGGCAAGTCTGTGTACTTTGAGGTGATTTCTACGTCCGTATTTCTCCAGCTTGTTTATCTCTTTTTTTTAAATGATCTGCTTCGTCAGTCCTTCTGTCGTTTTCCATTTTACTCACCCTCTTTCTTAGATCTTTGATCTCGCTCACATGATCTTGCACTGTCTTAATCAGCTCAACACAGGTTTCGGCCATTGATTGCACAGACTCTTCTATGTCAATCACAGTTTGTTTCATTGTGACTAACTCATTGACTTATACTGCTTGAGTGGTGCGAAGCACGCTCAACATATCCATTGTCTGAGTCACCTGTTGCTGCACATACAGCTTTTTGTATTGGACTGAATCGTCTTTGGGTGTGCTCCAAATTCTTTATCTTGCCCCCTTATGTGTTTGACACTTCCATAGTTCTTTAAATCATCGTTTCTTACTTCGGAGAGCGATTTCGGTTACTTCTGAGCAAGGTCCAAGTGGTATTTGAGGTGACATTCGTTACATTCTACTACACTATCTTTTTGTTCTATTGATGTTTTAAAGTGCAAGCACAAGTCGTCGGTTTCATTGTCCTTCGACATTTCTGTTACACTTCAATCAGTAATCAGTAACGGGGAATCAGCAGCCAGCAGTCAGCAATTGGCGACAAGAGTTGAGTGCTTCAATTAGATAATGCAATTTTTTTTGCCTGCAGAGTTAGGTGGTTGATGTATGCGAGATAACCCCGTCGCCGACTGCCGCTGCCGTGTGTGCCTCTTTTGTAATCGTGTCCTTGGTGCCGCCTCCGTCGTTGCTGCTACTGGCGGTCATACTCTAGGCCAGCACTACTTGTATACACGATTGCAAGTCGGGCTTCAGGCGCTGAAGCCGGACTTGCAAATAATCCGATTACGAAGCCTTGCTAGGGCGTCCTAATCGGATTATGGCTGCGCCCAAGCGTACTCCACTCACCAAGATGGCGGCGCCATAAGACCGAACTTGCAAACGTGCATAGTTGTCCACAGGTTCCTAGGGGTACGTGCCGATTCGGAGATGCTCCACCAGGGGAGCTAAGATCCCAGATGAAAATGTGCAAGGTGATTGGGTTTTCTTCGAGGAGAGGCAGGCAAGCAGCAGAATTGAATTTGAGGAGAGGCTCATGCCAGCGGCGAAATGACTTTGGGCAAGCTAAATGTTGGGCTCCTATTGGCGGCGTGCGTGAACTACAGGAGGCGCTTCTCTAGCTATCATCATCATCGTTTGTGACGTCACGGGTAGGACAGACTGCGTAGATCTTGGATTCTTTGCCTCGTCAGCTCGCTTCATGCGCTGTTTGGGTAACGCGGGGCAAAGCCTGTTTCATGCGTTGTGTTTATTTGGTGAAGTGAGATTTTTAGCAGGACATTTCACCAAAGCTTAAAACCGTGGCACGCCTAGTCATGCTACAAACACCTTTGGCACTGAGGTGTTGAAGTGCTCAGATGGTGGTGTGCTGTTCTCTACTTCAGTACAAACAGCTGAATGATGGAAATAGAATATCCAGTGCTTTACCGCACAACATCTACCAAAGCGAATAGGCTGTATTTTTATTATGATTCGGGTTAAATAAAACTGAGAAAGGAATATCTCACTAAATTGAATTAGAGGATTGGATGGGTTGATTAAGGAATAAGTGGTTTCCAAAAGATTAAGTGACCTAAGAGACAGCTTGTGAAATGGTAAAAAGGGCTCAGGAAAGAGACAAAAAAACAACTACAAAAACAATAAAACGAGGAGGAAATTTAGTTATAATTTAGGCAGAGTGGCTCAAGGGTTTGCTCCAATCAAAGTTCCTTGCCTTAATTTATCCATCAATCTAGGGTAAAGCATGTATTTTCCGCCCACAATGTGCGAAGAAACGGAATCGATAGTTGTATTACGGTTGCGCATGCGGGCGGAATAGGTCGTCATGTACCTGAGGACGGAGGTGTGACTTGGTTAATTCTCATAGCTGTCGTGGTTTGCGTCGTGGAAACTATTCGTAAGCTCGCTTCCGCACAACACTTCCGCACTTTGTGGAAGTGTTGTGGAAACTACTCGTAAGCTCGCACTGAGCAGGTATTGACTAAACTAAGACCGCCAGTGAATGCCACCTTCAGCACCACAACGCGCTTGATAGGTTGGAAGTCAATAACCTTGATGCATGATTGCCGAAGAGCACTTATGACCGAGTCTCACTAGAGCGACAAACAGAAACAAATGACAGCTACAAGCCTCAGACACATGCAGCATGCTTTCGATGGTACCTTTGGCAGGCGTTTAGTCGTTCGGTGCTCGTGAAGTAAGCACTAGTGATTGCAAGCCTTCCAAAGATACGCTCGCGTGCATGGTGCTCGTGTTTCAGCATAGCCTCCTTCATCCTACAGTGTCTGTCAAATTGTGAAAGGCTCTGGTTTGAGGCTTGTCGCTGTCGTTTCCTTCTGTTTGTCGATGTATTAGAACGCTGGCATTACAAATAGGGATGCCGCGAACTTTTTTCGACCGAAGTTTCGATGATCGATTCAGGCAGTTCGAAAGGTTCGGAAGATTTCGAATATTCAAATTTCTATATCGAAAAATTCGACGGAAGTTGAATTTTCGAACTTGTTAAACTAAGAAGTTCGACGCTCTCGAGATTTCGAACTTCGCACGTTTAGAAATGCAATGTTTTTCGAACCGTCGAACTTATTACGCTTAAAAATTCGATCGTTTTCGAACTTGCGACTTTATTACGCTGCAAAATTCGATGCTTGTCGAACTTTCAAACTTGATAGACCAAAAAATCCATGATTTTCCGAACTTCTTGGACTAAAAAGTTCGAAGCTTTTCGAACTTTCGACCCTCCTAAGCTAAAGAATTTGATAATTTTCGAACTTTCAAACTTATTTATCTAGAGAATTCAAACAGTTTCGAACTTTCGAATCCTGAAAAGTCAAAATTTCGACGAACTTCGACCTTCTAGAGTAATGGTTCTAAGGTCGTCGAACTTCGAAAGACCGGCGTACGGTTTTATTTGAATTCAGGCAGTGAGGTACATTCGTAATTTCTTTTCTAGAATTTTTCCATGTGGTGCCGCGTTCCTCGTGAAAGACAATGCCGCTGATTTCAATGTTCTGGCATACTTAGTTTTAAAGAAATAAATTCCCGAAGGAGTGAGGAAGGACGACGGGTTTTCGACGATTGTCATTTGTGCCATATTTTAAGCGCGCTATAGCCGAAGCTATTTAGGGTAGAGAAGTTAAACTTTTTAAGAATAATCTATGTATAGCCTAGGTAAGTGTCGTCTTAAGATATGATTATTGTTATTCAAGATGAGTTTCGAAGAAATGTCCAAACATGTATCTACGAGCAATTATGCCCTAAACTTGGCAATTTTTTCATCTACATTTTTTGAGGTGTCGCATCTAAGTTAACATCACAGACAGTACATATCATTGCCATCTGCAGAATACAAAATAATGTATTGTTTTTTCACGTTGACGAATAAATTAACTCATAGGGGAAGATTTATAATGTTCGGCACATCACTAAAAAACTATTTAAAATTTTGTTTTCACGTTTATGGGACGTTTTCTTTTTTTTAGCCTGTACACATTTTGCTGGGAGAAGCTTCTTACGAAGTTCGGAGCCTCTGAATATGCAAGAATACAACACTTCCGGCGGGTTCTTCATAGCTTTTTTTTTCTCTCCAGATTTTTATCCCCACATTTTGGTTATGTTTAATATTTTTATTTTATTTTTACCAATGGCACAGTTATTTAGTTCGAAAAGACAGCTTTGAACTTCCGAACCACAAAGCATGTGACAAGTAGTAACTTCTGACAACGAGTTTCCGACAGTGACCATCTACGCTATCTTTTATGCAGTGAAGGGCGACAATAGCTATACATATGCATAAATTTCAGATTAAAATAAGCTCGACCACGCCCTCTTTTCCCGTGTTGTTTTCTTTAACAGTCCGAAATATCTAAGGGAGGGGGGGGGGCTGGAGCTCCCCCCTCCCCCCTTCTTTTTCCTGTTTCCTCTTCCGACGCCACTGGTATGGTAGAAAGCTCCTGGACTTCGAGTTGTGTCGGCTTCTGTTCTTTTTGCTCGGCATTTCCTCTGTCCCGGAAAATAAACTCCAGAACAGTTACAAACTAAATTTATTATATGTTAGTGTCACTCGGGCAGCGTTCGATCGGATTACTACCAGCGTACCAGCGTAGAAGGTGGTAGGGAGGTAGTTTGCCAGATCGATTAAAGGTTTTTCTGAGCCTCAACCTCCTGCCCGCCCCTGGCCGTTTTGAACTGGATGAGTATCGTAAAACAGTGCGTTCGTGTGATCACTACTGCGTGATGCACGTTAAAGACACCCCCGGGCTGGCGGTCACAATTACCGATCTATGGTCACACGTCGCTCTGCACTGGCAAATATTCCAGCACATCCGGGACACTCGTCGTCTCATTTAATTGCCTGACCAACTTCGCGGAGTCTAAATATCACACCCGAACTTTTCTAAACCTGATTTCGTGAAAACCAGTGAGGTGTGAAAACGTTATTTGAAACTGAAACTGTGGAGGAACATGAAAACCGGACTTCGAACTTTGAAAACTTGGACTTGAAAGAAATTTGAAATCTTCAAAGGTGTTTTCGAATGTAGCCCTAAAAGAGTTTCGAAACCTTCAACCTTAATGTAGAAAGAAATTCGAAATCTTTGATTTTTTTAACTTTGCATTTATAAAAATTCGAAGCTTTCAAATTTTAAATCTAAAGAATTCCGAAATCTTTAAATTTTTCGAATTTCAGATCCCAAGAAATTCAAACTTTTCGAATCTCTTGAATTTCAGATTAGAAAAGTTTGAAATGTTCGTATTTCTCGAACCTCAAGTAAAAAATATTCGAAATATTCGAACTCGAACTTTTCGAAACCGTGAAAGCTTCAAACTTTTAGAATTTGAAACTCCACACGGTGTTCGAAAGTTGCAAATTTTTTACTTCGAACCTTGGTCGGTACGAAAATATCGAAATCTGTTGATTTCGAACCTCAGTTTGGTTCGAAAATATTGAAACCTTTTGAATTCGAACCTAGGGTGGTTCGCGACATCCCGACTTAGTATGTCTAAAGTATATATATATATATATATATATATATATATATATATATATATATATATATATATATATACCGGGTGTTCATTTTTAATTCAAACAGATTTATTTAAAAAAATCCGTAAAAGATGCACTGATACGGTTTGTGCAGGTGAGTTATACGGCCAGGGGGACATATTATAGGAGGCTAATCGTAACGATCAGTTGGCTAATTAATTAAAATTCGTTAATGTTTTAATTAATGAAAATAGACATATGGTTCCAATTAGAAACTTGCACAGCGTCACCGAAAATCACTAAATCAGTCCTTTTCAGAAAGACTTTGAGCGCGTGAGAAGCGTAGTAGTGCACTAAAGTTACGACTCGTGGAGCAGGTACAAGGCTGGGGCTAGATAAGAGACGGAAAAATCGCGCGGGCACCTTTACCGCAACCACTAGCTTTGTACCTGCTCCACGAGTGGTAAGCTCCCAGTGCACTACTACGCTTCTCACGTGCTCAAAGTCTCTGAAAATGACTGATTTAGTGCTTTCGGTGACGCTGAGCAAGTTTCTAATTGGAACCATATGTCCTATTTTCACTAGATTAAAAAGTTAATTATCGAATTTTAGTTAGTGTAGCCAATTGATCGTTACGATTAGCCCCCTATAGTATGTCCCCCTGGCATATAACTCACTTCCACAAGCAGCATAAGTAACTTTCACGACTTTTTAAAATAAATCTGTTCGAACAAAAATGAGACGCGGTATATACTATTGCCGCCCGTAGGGCCGAGAAATAAACGCTCGGTCACGGACTTCCAGAAGATTCGCGTTCATTCTCGCACCAGACGTAGCTTTCCCCCTGCTTTCTTGTTCTCGAAAGTGCCAGTTCATCCTCGCCCCGAGCGCGCGATGCTCGATCTTTCTTTGCCGAACTTTCGAGATAGTGACGCGTTGTAGATAAGCAGCTGCCCGCGACCTTGTCGAGTCAGTTTCGCCTCAGCGTTCGATCTCTGCTGCTTTCGCCGACTTCGACGCCCGCGACGCTCTGTTGTTATCTTCTGTTTCCTTCTTTATTTTTGGGCACAGGTTCGCCCCATTAAACGTTCAGTTTACTCAGTCATTCGACGCCTCATCACTTGCCATTCGTGACATTTTGGTGGAGGTGCGGGGTACCACTGAGAACAAGGGCGATGTGGCCACGCAGCCGCTCGACGAAGTCATCTCAGCCAAGGAGAAGTCGGCCGGGGACGCCAAGACGGAGAAATCGCCCCAGAAACGGTCCGCGTCCGAGTTAAATGACGACGACGACTCAAAGAAGAAAGCCCAAAAGACGGACCACAAGGCAAGGGCGACAAGAAGGAGAACGGCGAGAGCGACGACAAGTACGAGGAAGGCGCCGGCGACGAGGAGGCGGACGACGATGACGACGACGACGCCGTCCCCGATGGAGACGACTACGACGAGGAGGCGGACGACCCCGAAGGAGACGACGACCCGGACGACGATGACGACGACGACGCCGTCCCCGATGGAGACGACTACGACGAGGAGGCGGACGACCCCGAAGGAGACGACGACCCGGACGACGACGACGAGGACGACGCCAGCCACGACCCGAAGTAGTCCACGTCGTGCGCCTCAAGCCGTACTACGAACGATAGAACTTTGAACTCTCGACAAACTGTGAACTGTGGCTCGCGATTCTGCTGTCCATTTGTTGTGGATTTGTGCTTTAGGTTTGTGCTGCATCGGGACGATGCACTTTTAAAGGGGGGATAATGCCGCCCGTAGGGCCGAGAAAGAAACGCTCGGTCACGGACTTCCAGAAGATTCGCGTTCATTCTCGCACCAGACGTAGCTTTCCCCCTGCTTTCTTGTTCTCGAAAGTGCCAGTTCATCCTCGCCCCGAGCGCGCGATGCTCGATCTTTCTTTGCCGAACTTTCGAGATAGTGACGCGTTGTAGATAAGCAGCTGCCCGCGACCTTGTCGAGTCAGTTTTCGCCTCAGCGTTCGATCCTGCTCTTTCGCCGACTTCGACGCCCGCGACGCTCTGTTGTTATCTTTCTCTGTTTCCTTCTTTATTTTTGGGCACAGGTTCGCCCCATTAAACGTTCAGTTTACTCAGTCATTCGACGCCTCATCACTTGCCATTCGTGACAATATGCATTCTAGGCAGTTTCTGCTTTTCTGAGTAGCAGCAATCTTGAATATACTTGTGTTTTAATGGTGATTAACATGGTAAAAAGCTGGAAAGCAAAAATGAAACCGAGACAAAATAAAACTATAACAGCAGAATTATGTTTTCAACGGAAGTGAATCGACGACGTGAAGTATGGCGTACATCATTTCTAGCTCTGGAGACATGGGAACGGGGGCTTGCAGCCAGTTGCCCGCAGGTTTCACCCCAGCGAGTAGTGGGCTCGATGTTTGAGACACCTTATCCAGGTACATTCATCGATCCGTGGTGTATCAATGTTTCGACTTACCCTTTCTGATTCTCCATCAAGGATAACTTTAAAAATGAAAGCCGTTTACAACTCAACTCCCTGTAACCCCGAATTAGAGCGCAGCTCTTGAGGAGGAGGGAAAGGCACAGGGGGGGGGGGGGTCACATGACCTCGGGTTGGGGGGGGGATCACGTGGCTTGGGGGTCACATGACCTCGAGGGGTGGGGGCGGAGAAAATTTTCCGCTAAATTTAGCGGGGAAAATTTTCTCGCTAGATTTAGCGGGAAAATATTTCTGCTAAATTTAGCGGGGAAAATTTTCCCGCTAAATTCTAGCGGAGAAAATTTTCCGCTAAATTTAGCGAGGAAAATTTTCCGCTAAATTTAGCGGGAAAGATTTTCCGCTAGATTTAGCGGTGAAAATTTTCCGCTAGAAGCTAGAATTAGCTGGGAAAACTTTTCTGCTAAATTTAGAGGGGAAAATTTTCCGCTAGATTTAGCGCGGACAATTTTCCGCTAGATTTAGCGTGGAAAATTTTTCGCTAGATTTAGCGGGAAAATTTTTCCGCTAAATTTAGTGGGGAAAATTTTCCGCTAAATTTAGCGGGGAAATTTACCCATCATGCACCGCGCGATTACGCCGACGGCGTCGGCGGCCTGCTCAAGCCGGAAACGGGCGCCTAAGAGCTGCGATCTAAAACATGCTCCTCATTCTTGCTCAGTGAAACATACACAACGTGCTGTCCAATTTAAAGTACTCTTAGGCCCAGGAAGCTTTGCCTTTACTCATTTATATTAGAGTGCCATGTTTATATGTTTGGTCAAATTGGGAATGAATGGAAGGATGCATATTAACAGCTGTATCCTTTATAACGGGCATTAGCTTGTGCCACCTAGCGTAAAAACAAAAAAATGTGATTCTGCCGCTCTTAAGCCAATGCATTTCTGTCAATATCACCGGGCCGTGGAGGTGATTGCTGGGATGACCCTTAAGAGATCGGGTAAAAAACAAAACAAAAAACACGCACTCCCCCACCTCATTTTTCCGTCGAAGGAGTTGCCAATTTTCTGTTGGTGTCTCCTCAACACCAGACCGACTGGGGTACAGGGTTGAGACCTTGGGCCACAAGCACGAGGGAGGAAGTCCCAATTTTTCTCCTGTCACCCAGCTGTGCTACTTAGTTGCTCTTAAATCAGTTTTCCCGGGATAATTTTCACCAGCAGTCTAACCTCCTTTCTGTTGCATCTGCTTTACTGTAATCCAAACTGCCACCTTCTCCAGTGAAACTCAGGGCCCCCGGTAAATCTCTCACACCTTTGGGAAGGGCAGCACTAAGCTCCTTACGTGTCAGAATTGCATGTGTGATTGTTTCCCTCCTCTTTACACATAGTGCAGATTTTATTTATATATTCAAATTTAGCCCTTAATGTGTTTATTCTTAAGACTCGATCCTGTCCTGAACTGAGCTAGTTAAGAGGATATAGCAGTAGGATGTCATCTCCGATAGGAACTTTTCTAGAATCCAGATGGCACTGGGGAGGAAGCCTTTCCACTCAACTGCTTACGCGATATAGTGCTACTTCCAAATAAATATAAAGAAAAAGCTCGTCTTTTTGTTCCGGTTATCAGTGGACGGCTTGACCCTGAAAGCCCCCACTTAACCCACCCATCCCTTCCCCCCGCCCTGCGAGAATGGCTTTGTGGGCCTCCGAGGCCATCGCGAAGGGGGCCCTTTGTCCCATTCTTACCGGATTAGGAAGAAAAAAACGCGGTTAGAGAATGCCTCTGTTGCAGATTGGAAAGAATTTGACGCTCACGAGAAAATGGCGAGAAACTAGAAGATTGGAACGACACGAGCGGAACGAGACGAACGATAGACAGAGGCCGATCGAGACACTTCTGTGTAATGATGTATATTCAATTGATTTATTAGTGTAAATACAGTTTGCGTTTTGTTTTTGCGTTAATCGCCTGATTTGAAATAAGACGCCCACATGACCTCTTCGATTCTGAAACAGCCTCCTTTCGCTGCCTGATACTTTAGATTCATTTGGCTCGGTTCTTCGGCTATTTCGCGTTCCGAGATTTCTCGTACGATACAATTTCCAAATAGCATGTAGACTGTTGATATCGTCATTACAAAAAACGAAATATGCCATATAGTCATTAAAAACGAAATATGCCATGTGTCCTGTCGTAATGCTTCGAAATAATCTACCACAAGTCAGAATGGCGTCGCATACTAAATAGCGGCCCCTCAGAGCCTACTTTTCATTCCTGCGAAGCAGTGCTTTGAAAAATAAAGCTACTCACTCTAAAAAGTGTCTGATATCCTTGATTGAAAAAGGAAACGCAATGAACCAGTTCACGATACCATCAGCAGCCATTAGAGTCACATTTTTTTTCTAGAGCACCGGATTTCAACGGTCACCACAATTTCTAAATTGGTGTGCGATCTCTAAATGGCACGGAATCAGAACTATATGCTGTACTGCTGAAATGCCAAAAAATCGATAACCACAAGTTTAGATAGTGTTGCGTCTTATATACATACTGATCAAAGCGTAGTTCTAGTGTCACAAAGCTATGCTTTAAAAAAATAATTAAAACAATACATTCCATATTTACGTGTTCCGATTAGTTTCGATAGTGACATATTGAGATCATTTCTTTGCCTAGCCGTCTCGGAAGCGATTTAGCATTGGCTGATAGTATATTCCACGATAAATTTTGCCTTATTCTTGCAAGGCAAAAATTATTGTGCCGACAGTGCCACAGTGCCTATATTTTCATTTGTGCGATCTTAATCTCCCGGGGACAAAACCGCTGTTCTACGCGTGACGTCACGGCGAAGATAGAGCAACCAATTATTACACTGATTTCAAGCTCGTTTTCGTGGCTAATAGAGGCACCATATTGGCGCGGACGGCTTCCAACTCCGCTCTCAGTCGGAGTTGAAGTTTCCACATACCTGCGCGTTGTTACAAAGAAAGGGTGACGAAACGACGAACATTCTATGCTCCCACTTTGCGCTGGGGATAACGCAACTCTCAAACAGAACAGACCCATCTCACCCGCCAGTTTAACTACACCACCGCTGCCGCAATGCATAAAGGGAACTTCAGTATTTCAGCACGTGCCCGAACCTCGCTGGAACTCTGCGCGTGAAAAGCACGAGATGCACGGACACTGCCGCCTGCTTCATGTGAACTAAAGTTTTGTCGGCTTCACGCATGCGCCAAATGCTTGGTGAGATCGGTCTATTAGAGGGGGTCCACGGGCTTGTGGCTAGGGTAGGCATCGTTATATGGCATATCGAAGAGTCTGAACCTTCTTCGTGTTTTGCCGATTTCTCTTTAGGGGAAAAAAATAAAGGGGAGGGGCCTGAGTTGTCGAGCAAAGCAATAATCGGGAAAATAACCCCGAAAGAAAAAAGCGGCAAACGCGTAGGTTCCAGGACATTTCATCGTACGCCGTTTCATCGAAAAAGTGGACATCCCGTGCCGAGACGTTTCATTTCAACAGTTGGCCGGTATTTTTAAACAAAGAATCCTAATAGCTGGCCAAAAAACGTTGCTAACAAAACAAAACGAAAAATTCGGGGCTAGTGGAGGGGAGGTGTTGGAACCCGAATCCATCCGCTTGGGTACACCCCGTGCAGGCGTGTCCTCCGTCGTGCCATCCAGGCATCTGTCGTACGAGAGGACAATTAAAAATTTTCAAATTTTGTTGTAGAAACCTATGGCGCATTCAATGAAACGGCGTTCTATGGAATTTCCGGTGTAGGTGCGTGTGACCTTCTAGTGCTCAACAGAACCTTAGGTGCCTCACTTTGTGAAAATGTGATGGCTGAAAACCGGCATTGTCTTTCAGGCTTGTGTGATCTTCTGCGGTTCCGATAGAAAAAAGGTTCAGATCAATGCCGAAGTCACAAATCTCGGAAAAAGCTAATAGAAGAAAATCTAACCGCAAGACCGACTGACGCGGAGAAAAGCTCATCGGCTTCTTGATAAATGCGGTGGAAACTTGCCTACGATTTTCGTTTTCGGAAATAGCATTCTTTTGGTATATGAATAATGGAAACATTCTTTTCCGTATTTTTTTAAATTTGTAGTAACTTATGATTTTTGGTGCGATGGGTCCTGACACAATTTAGGGGCTCTCTGGTCGATGGGTGCAATGACGAGGTCACTTCATTACTGTTCATAGAACTCAACATTGAGGCAATGTCTTTATAGAAAAAATATGTGTCTATCCCTTTGTTAAAGGGGCGATGCAACAATTTTTGTACTTTGCGCAAATACCGCTTAGAACGGATTCCTGACGTTAATGACCTATGAAACACGCGTTCGTTTTTCACCCCACGCAATAGAAGTCCCAGTAAAAATTTAAAGAAAAACGAGCAGCGTTCACCCCTCAACTCGCAGCCAGAACAAGCGGCCACGTGATCTGGAGCCGATTATATGCCGCCAATGTTGATCAAAGCCACGCGCTGGGGTTGGCAAAGCAAGGACACGCGCTGAGTTCCAGACATTGTTATGGCTCGGCTATTGTCGTCGTTGCAGCGATTGGACACGGGCCACTACCCGAATGCTTCTCGAGCTAGTAATTATCACGAGCCCAAATCGAGTGCCCACGCAATGCTCGGGTCCAATCTATGAACAGCATTCAAATATCGTCATATGGGTGTCCCCACTTTACTGCGATCCCCACTTTACGTCATCAAATTTGCAAAGGAGAGATGGAATGAAAATGATCGATTTTGTCTCTGAAATTACACAGGAACAAAAATGTTTCTTGGTCAGTGGCGTTGCGTGCGAGTAACCTTGAGTCCCACTAGTGCCACTAAGCTCGTGTAAAGTGAAAAACATTCCAATTGAAAATTGTTGCACCGCCCCTTTAAATGTTCCCATTCTGCAAAACTGTGGACTTCTGCTTCTTCATTCCTATTGGTGTCTGCAATATATGAATCTTGTATATAGCTCCGTTTGTGTTCCCCACAGGGCCCCCAGAGTAGAGCCGCAAATGCTAAATTTAAAAGCTTGATCGTATAATTCTTGAGTGGGTTTATCTCAGCATCTGTCAGTTTTGCAGTAAACTTTTCTTTGGTGAGATTTCCTCCCGTGAGCCTCTCGGTCGTGCGCTGTTCACCGGCGGAGAAAAGTTTACCGAAATCCGGCGGATGCGGAGAAGAGCTCACCAGACTTTTGATAGATGCGGAGAAAAGCTCACCTGTACAAACCGTTTTAACATTATTTCTTCGCAGCTCTCAATATTTTATCGAACTCTGTTCTATCAAAGTCATTTAAATGGACGCCATGTAATTTAATCCAATTTCATCGAAGCCGTTTCGTAGAACACCGTTTTATCGAACATCATGGTTTCTGGCCAGATCGTTTCTTTTTTTTGTAAATAGTTTCTTTTTTGCACCCAAAGGATAAAGATAATGTCACGAATGAAAAATGATGAGGCAGTGAATAATTAAAAGACTAATTGTTTAATTGGGCGAATAAAGTGGAAGGTTAGCGTTGCAGGCGTCGATGTCGGCAAAACAGCAGGATCGGGACTGACTCCGGCTCTCCATGCGGAGTTCCTTTTGTACACGCTTGGGCTTCTGGAACAATCAGAGTAGAAGGTTCGGTGCGTAGAACATTATAACCTCGAAGAAGCAACAGGGTTCTCGAATTTACCAGAACGTGACATTACAGAAACAATAAAAAGGTGTATCCGCGGCCAGGCATCGAACCTCGGCTACTTGCGTGGAAGATAAGCACGGTAACCGTTAGGCCACGGGCGCGCTGCCTAGTTGGCTAGCTGCGCACGCAGCAATCTTATGTTCCATTTTTCCTTTGCTTTGTAGTAAACAATGACCTCTTTCGATTATGCGGCCTCAGACGAGCTTGATACGTTTTGGGAGATCAGGAGTTGTTGGGTGCCAAGACGGAAGTCACATTATTGCTTTTCCTAGTACTCAACATTGAGGCAATGTCCTGTCTCCATGTAAAAGTTAACAGAAAAAAAGAGCGTTCCCCACTTTTTTACGTGTTCGCATTCCGCAAAACTGTGGCTTCTTCTGCCTCTTCCTCATTTTTCTTTGAAAGTAAGCTATTCTTCTTGGGCTGAATGAGAACACTTGGTTTCACAAATATACGAACACGCAAAAGCGCAGCATGAGCGCTGAGCAAAGTGCGGACGTGAGTTTTAAATATAAACACCGCAGTGCAAACAACAATAAAATATTTCGTAAATAAGCTTTTCTTTGCATCTGTCGGTTTTGCAGTGAATTTCACTGGTGAGCTTCCCTCCGGTGAGCTTTTCTCTGCCGCCCGTTCTCCGGTGAGATTCTTTGCCTGCCGCCCAACAGTAACATCCGACCAAGGGCTCATCGCAGCCAAAACAGTACAATCGACGAACACCATAATAAAAGATGTGCGGGCGGGTATTGTCTGATACATTCGCCTCTATTTCATAAAATAATGAATCAAGGGTGTGTTGGTTCGGGTCAGACAAAGAATCTTCAGCGCGACTTTCACAACTTCCAAATAGCAACGTGTCACGCCTACTACCAAAAAGCTTGTTCTGTTTTTAGCTTCACTGAAAAGTGTTTCGCAATGTTTGTTTTATTCTGGTAGAAATCCACCTCCACAAGCTGATATGCAAAGTGAATGTCGAAATTAAAACCAAATCGACAAACTTACGTATGTTTCTTCCACATTTAAAATAAGTAAACATTTTAAATGCCTCTCTGCAGAACATTTGAAATTTCCAGATCAACTCACCTATCATACTTTGAACACAAAGAAGTGGTAAGACAGCATCTACTCTTTGACGCTTCGGTTGCTTTTGTCTACCTGCATTTGCTAACTTCAGGCCTCACGCAAGGACCACTTGAAGCGTGAAATCTTTCACTCCCATTTGCTTGACCCAAAATGCCAACAAAGAATGGAACATCCTCCCATTGACGCGCTTCGGCGATTGAAAACTAATGACTCTCACCCAGCCGCCAAATATCTCCGCCGCCAAAAAAAGAAAAAAAAATGAAAGCTGTTTACAACTCCCTGTAACGCCAAATTAGAGCGCAGCTCTTGAGGAGGAGGGGCTATGCCCCTCTTCCTCCTGCTCGCCCCCATTTAGGGAAAGTTTTCCGCTAAATTTAGCGGAAAAAATTCCCCGCCAAATTTAGCGGGAAAATTTTTCCGCTAGATTTAGGGGGAACTTTTTCTGCTAAATTTAGCGGGGAAATTTTTCCGCTAAATTTAGTTGGGAAATTTTTCCGCTAGATTTAGCGGGAATTTTTTTTCGGTAGAATTAGCGGGGAATTTCGTCTTCTAAATTTAGCGGCGAAAAGTTTCCGTTAAATTTAGCGGGAAAAGTTTTCCGCTAAGTTTAGCGGAGAAAATTTTTGTTAGATTTAGCGGGGAAAATTTTCCGCTAACATCTAGCGGGGATTTTTTCCACTAAATTTAGCGTGGAAAATTTTCTGCTAAATTTAGCGGGAAAATCTTCCGCTAAATTTAGCGGGAAATTCATCCATCATGCACCGCGCCGTTACGGCGACGCCGCTCAAGCCGGAAACGGCCGCCTAAGAGTCTGCGCTTTTAAAAGAAACCTATTACTTGCATTTGTGCGACCCCAAAACACCAACAAAGAATGGAACATCCTCCCAAGGACGCGCTCGGACGATGTACAACCTATTACCGTAAAATTCCGAGCAAGCGCCCCCCCCTTCCCCCCCGAGCAAGAGCCGCCCTTCCCCCCCCCGAGCAAGAGACCCCCCCCCCCCCCAACTTCACCGCTAATTTCAGATTTCTGCACCGTTCCGGGAAAGCGCCCCCTCCCCGCTCCGCACCCGTATCACGTGCCGCGCTGACTGTGCCCAGGCAACACTGGCCTGCGAAGTTCAGTCCAAGAATCCAATCCAATCCAATCCTACTTTGCATACCGATAAGCCCGGTCACTACGCGCCATTGTCGCTTTCTTTTGGGGTGTCAGGTCGGCTATGCATTCTTACACAGTGGCAAAGAAAATCGCGGTCGTCCAATGGCATTGTGAAAACGGGAAAGACGTACACCAGACGGTCTCGACACATCAAGCTCGACAGGATACGGGAATGGCACAAGAATTTTGACAATTTGCTGCAATCAAACTACGGGAAAGCCAAAGTTCGACGAAAGCTAAGTAACGGCGCGCCGGTGTTCAGCGAATACGTGGACGACGCGCTTTTGAATACCTGGAGCGCGAAAGAAGTGCAGAATGAGTGATTAGCAACCGGCTTCTTTCTGAAGCGGCTGTCAAAATAGCCAATGGCATGCAGTTGGGAAACATCGCGGAATGCTGCGGACTTTTTCTTGCGGCCGACTCTGAGGAGTCTTTTGGTGGTTTTGAAAGTGATTAACATAGCAGTGACGAATCCTTGGCCTAATGAAGTCTATGTTCTCAGAGATAAATAAAATATTAAATCTATGTGCACTGCGCTTTTTTTTTCTTTTTCTGGCAAAAACATTTTGTTGTCGCCATCTTGAATTTTGGTGCCGTTCCGGGATAGCGCCCCCCTCTCTTGCAGGTAATTTTGACTTGCGTGCGTGGGGGCGCTTGCTCGGAATTTTACGGTACTCACTATCGCGATAACCCGCAAAACATCTTCGCCCCCCCCCACACACAAAAAACCACCTGTTTCGAGAGGCATTTTTCCTCAAAATCCCGACTGTCAGCCGGACGACCTTGAAGATGCAAGTAGTCCGGGGTGCAATAACACGTTGCGCAATTTCAAGAGCAAGTTTTGCGGACACACTCATAGATGGCGCCAGCTGACAACTGGAGTTTTTGATGTTTTGATAGGCTACAAACTTAGTTAAAATTTATTACAATGATAATCTCTGTAAAAAAGATCTTGTAAGAGATATATTCAAAAAGTCCTCGTCGAATATTGTCGAGCATGAATTTGTAGTTAGGCCCTGCTTTATTTTTAAATGTTTATGAAGAACGGAACGAAAAAAAGGCTTTTTCAAGCATCTTTAAGTTCCCGTAAAAAAGGTTAAGCTCTAAAATCGGAAAATGTAGTGCCATAATATTTCTCAGTTTTATTATCTTTCTAATAAAACCATTCCCAAGTCAATCCGTTTGGTAGTTCTTGAGTAAAAATACTAAAACGTTGCCATTGGAATTGTATAGGGCTCGGGAGCTGCGATATCCTCTTAAGTGCTCCCTCTTGAATTATCGCCTTGCCAAGGTGTGCTCGCGGTTACTGGACTCATTTTTAATCAAAACGTGGCTGCCCGTAAACGTGCATAGACGAAAGAAACCAGACAAGCTAGGAAAGCGGCCATAGATGACAAACCTGACGACCATCATAACATGAGAGAAGGAAAGGATACATATTTGGCTGCAGAGCCCAAAGTCTTGTGCCTTTTGAACGAAGCACAACCTACAGCAGACAGTAGTGAAACCCTCTGTGAACTCTGTAACCCAAGGTCTTAACTAAGCTCTTTTTTTTATTGGTGGGCCCTCTTGTGTCCATAACAATAAGGCAAACCTGCGTGTATTTATCCAGTTTGTTCCCAAAACTAGCTGTCCATGGTCT
Organism: Ixodes ricinus; assembly: GCA_037355805.1. Taxonomy (NCBI): domain Eukaryota; kingdom Metazoa; phylum Arthropoda; class Arachnida; order Ixodida; family Ixodidae; genus Ixodes; species Ixodes ricinus. The sequence goes on from JAZHYW010035368.1 coordinate 53,959, forward strand.
GGACTGTGGGTTTTAATATTCACAAGACAGCTGCATGGGGAGGGATTGGTTCTCCAAACTTGTGTCTATATAGCGAGGCATCTATATTGGCAAGATATGACTGCATCACATGTCGAAGTTCTTTTACTGATAACTTCAAGGAAGACTTTCGATCTGACCTGCATAATCAGTCATTACCAGTTAGACAACATCATATTTGTCTCCAGAAATATTGCTTTTGTTCCACTGAATAATGAAGTACCCAGCCCCAAAAAGTATTGAGCTCCAGATTCTAAATCCAAAGGTACAGGGCAAAAACATTTTTGTCACAAAAAGGTCGTTTTTAGAAAACAGAAAAACTTTCCAAATGTGAGGAGATATGTAAAGTGTAATTTAAAATCAAGATAAAAAATGTATTACTTTTTTCTAAGATTTCTACTGTTCAAGTTTAGGGATTAGGGAATGGTGTCAGTTGCATTTGACTGCTTCTGTAAATTGAATCTCAAAGTGCAGCAAAATATAAAACTGCACAGCTCTGGCAAAACTGCATTAATGACTACTCTTTTCCAAACAAAGTGGCTATTATGTTGGGCTTTCCTTGTGTAACAATACATGGTTTTTTCTTCTAGGGTATGGAACCACATTGTTGGAGGAGACCACCTACCCATTGAAAGTCACCAAGGACATCTGGTTTGGATGCTGTTCCTGCACACATGTCACCAAAGATCAGCGTGGAATCGTGAGCCACCTGGCTGCCCATGGTGATGAACAATCCAAGTGCCAGCATCCTCACGAATCTGGCTCTAAGGGCCAAGTGCTTGGCAACACTCAAAAGCACAACAGTGAAAAGCCATTTAAGTGCAAGCTTTGCCCCCAAGAGTTTGCTTATAATTCCATTCTGACCTCTCATAATCGAACACACACTGGTGGAAAGCCATTTAGGTGCAAGCAGTGTCCCCAAGCCTTTGCTCAATCTTCCAACCTGAGAAAGCATATTCGAACCCACACTGGTGACAAGCCATTTAAGTGCAAGCACTGTCTTAAAGCCTTCTCCCAAAATTTCAGTCTGCAACGCCATAATCAAACACACATAGGTCAAAAGCCCTTTAAGTGCAAGCACTGTCCCAAAGCATTTGCTCTAAAATTCCAATCTAATAGAACATAGTCGAACACACACTGGTGAAAAGCCATTTCAATGCAAGCTGTGCCCCAAAGCCTTTGCTCTGAAATTCCCATCTACGAAGCCATAATCGAATGCACACTGGTGAAAAGCCATTTATGTGCAAGCACTGTTCCAAATCCTTTGCTCGAAATTCCTCTCTGAGAAATCATAATAGAACACACACTGGTGAAAAGCCATTTAAGTGCAATCGTTGCCCCCAAGCCTTTGCTCAAAATAACCTACTGCAACGCCATACTCTAATTCACACTGGTGAAAAGCCATTTAAGTGCAAGCACTGTCCCAAAGCCTTTACTCGAAATTCCAATCTGAGAAGTCATAATCAAACACACACTGGTGAAAGGCCATTTAAGTGCAAGCAGTGCCCCCAAGCCTTTGCTCAAAATTCCCAACTGCAATGCCATACTCTAACACACTCTAGTGAAAAGCCATTTAAGTGCAAGCTGTGCCCTCAAGAGTTTTCGGTTAATTCTGATCTAACAAGGCATAATCTAACACACTCTGGTGAAAAGCCATTTAAGTGCAAGCAGTGCCCCCAAGCCTTTGCTCGAAATTCCAATCTGAAAATACATAATCGAATGCACACTGGTGAAAAGCCATTTAGGTGCAAGCAGTGCCCCAAAGCCTTTTCTTATTATAGCAGTCTGATCCGTCATTGTCAAACACAGTGTTTAAAAACATTACATATGTAAACAGTGCCCCCAAAACATTGCTCAGAATAGGAGTTTATCTGCCAGAACCAGATGCAAATGTGCAGAATGCCTTGCAGTTGACCCGTAAGTTGAGCCTGTCCCACACTATTGTGCACCACAACAATTCTTGCTACCGGTTGGGACACTGCTAATTGAATACCTCTCACACCGCCGAGCAGGTTTTGCTATATATTGGTACTGTACCCATTTTGAATACAGTGTAATGCCCTTTTGGGACGGCATTGATGAAAGTTGTGGATAATTTGGACTGACTAACACGCTCATACTCAAAGTGTTTTCACCTTCCTTCTTTGCGCTGGCATCTTCACAGTCAGGTATTTATATGACACCTGTTTTAGATATCACTTTCTCTTGTGTTTAGTTGTTCCCAGTATTCTCTTGCTCCGTGTTCATGTTCCTGGCATTTGTTTTCGTTCAGCCTGGCTATCTGCATCAGAATTTTCTGACTGAGATGTCATTGTTTGCTGGAAAATTCCTTTTGCTTTTTTTGTGTAACACAGGAGAATAGTTTGATTCTCTGCTTCTGTGATGGCTAACGTTCGTATCATTTTTAATAGAATGAGAGGGATCAGTGAAGCTAAGTCTCAAAGAATACTAACTCGGCCACGAATTGGCTTTGGTTACAGGATCTTTTGAATCGTTGCTCAATGTGTTTATTTTTGCACTGTGTAGTTAACTTGGAAGCTTATCTTTATCGCGGCGATTTTTTCTTTTTATGGTTATGTCATTCGTTTTGAACAGTATCTGCAAATAAATATGTAATCAAACTTCTTTTTTACTGTTCCTCAGAAATAAAGGTTGGCAATCAAGGTCCTGCAGTTTTATCTTTTTTTTTCTTGCATTACATATCTTAGCTGAAGCAAATCTGCCACGGGCAGAGTGGCTCTTTGAAAGTTCCCACTTGGCCACCCTGCTTGATGCTGGAATGTCACTGTAGCAGTTAAAAGAGTGACGGCTTCTGGTGTAGGTTCTGACTAGAGCACTATATAGCTCCTTCGGAGCAGAGTAGCGCAATCTAGAACGCCGTCTCTCGGCGACTAGCGGCGAACGCCCGGAGGTTCCAACTCCGGTCAGAAATGCATGGGGAACGTGAGGAAATCGTTGTTTCTTCAATGTTGTGGAGATGTACGGAACGACAATAGTTTTGACATAATAAAGGACCATTTTAGAATCTTTTGCACTGAGTTGTGTGCCAAGTAAGGACGTAATTTGTTTTTAAAAATTGCACGAGTGGCATCATGCAGCAGACGACGCGGCGACGTCACAGCGTCTACGTGACCCGCTCCGGCCAACCCAAAGAGCCCATCTCCGCTGCGTGCAAAAATTGTCTGCTTCAAACGCCATTGCCTTGGAAATTGCCTTCTCAAAATTTGCACACGCATCCGATATTATTAAAACTTTGATAAAGTGTTTAGTGCTTTACCAACTTCACGACAGACTAGTTTTGAAAAGTGTGAACTCGCCGTTTATTTTTTAATTAGCCGTGTTGCGTCGATCTCCATGTATTCTCACATAGGGCGGGCCACCTCCTGGAACCCTGACTACCACGTGACTCGCGCCGAGCTGCTCTGTCGGCCATGTTGTCGGCAAAGCACGCGGGTCAAAGGATTGCGCTACTCTGCTCCGTTGGAGCTATATAGTGCTCTAGTTCTGACAATACCTGCCCTCTAGCAGGCTTATGTGGGAGGTGACATCATGGTCTCAGTGCGGATGTTTAATGCATGTGAAGGCATCGCACCGCATCCTCAAGTCGTGTGAAAAAGAGCATTGGGTTTCTAGGGTAACTTTGGACCGATTTTATTGGGCTGATACTTTTCAGCACAGGCATCTTCGTAATTGCGTATTGTTAAATGACAGTCTGCTTTTCCATCGTCACTACCTATACTTCGTTTCAGCTTGGGTTCAGACGCAGCCGACGCTACGAGCGCGAGCATGTGGCCCTGAACAGTGCTTGCACTGCACGAGCGCGCGTGCTTGGCAGGGACGCTGAAAGCCCGGAGCTCGCGCTTGTAGCATCGGCTGCGTCTGGACCCAAGCTGAGACGAAGTATAGCACTTACGTGACTGGAATTTTGTTGCACGAGGCACTTTTTCCTGGGGGCTGTAGTTGTCTCCCTTCGCCAGGATTTATAGATTTGATGTCGTCTTACAAGTTACAGTGCTTCTTATTCTTTTTCTTATAGCTGCAGCTAATATAAGGTCACGAAGCATCTAGAAATGACTGTAGATGCATGTACAAAATCTGATGGCAGAGTCTCGATCGTTTGCAGTTTGTGCTGAGTTGAGAGGTCTTGGGCCCACCTTGGATTTTCTGAAGGCGAGAAAGACAATTTGAATCGCTGGAAAAGTGAGAACGTCGGCGCGTTTCTTTCGAACGACCTGTCTCCAGCACGTGCTCCATGTCTTCCGGCATGCTTTGGCTATGTGCGCGCATTCAGAAAAAACAATGTTCTCCAAGTGGAATTGCTATTCAATACAAACAGCACTTGAAGTTGCTCCATTTATTTCGCCAGTCTTGGTGTTTATTTTCATACGATTCATGCTCACTAGACGAAATCAATTCAGACGTTTTCTGCTCTATTAGCTTTAGGTGAGACTGCAGAAGTCAAGAAAAGCTCGCTTTCATTCATTCAGGCTACACAAAGTTTTATTATTGAGATTCTGTTGTGTTCGTCTGTTTTTTTTTATTGTTCCCCATCTCAGGGTTTCCAAGATGTCGATTAACACCGGAACAAAAACTAGGCCTTTAAAGGTCCTCAAAATGTACTGCTGTCAAAAAAATGATAAAGCGCTTTTAGTAGAGAGGAAAGCATCATATATTTCAAATCTTACTCAAACTTGGCTTTCTTAAAGGGGCACTGACACCCCAAAGGTCGTATTTTTTTATTGTCTAAAACGATGCAAGTTGTAGTCATAGACACGCAAAAAAATACCGCAACACGAAAAGAAATTACCCTAAGTGCCGCGCGTGCCTTTTTATTTTTATTGCTTTTCTCCCGCTCCTCATCTCGCTTTTGATTTGTGACGTCAAGACTCATAAAATTTAGAAGCTTTATAGGTGACATTTCTATAACATTTATTAACGGCAATCGTAAAACATATTTTGACGCAATCGCGAACGCACTACGGCCCTTTTTAAAATACCAAAAAATCAGAGTCCGGTGTGACCAGAGCCGGATTAAGGCATTTCGGGGCCCTGGGCTAAGGACGCTTCAGGGGCCCTAATGATGATGATGATGGCGATGATGATGATGATGATGATGTCTGGTTAAGGCAATGAACCTGGGAAATACTGCAGTTTCCTTTATTTTTAATCAATAGAAAGTACAGTCTATATTTTTCAGTGTCATCGACACATTCATTACAGCTCGCATTTGATTATCGTCTAAGGGATAACTTGTTGTGTTTCGATTGGCAACAATGATCGTCTGCCACGTAGGCACAGACCGAAGTGCAGAACAAAACCTTTTCCATGAGAAACATATTTTATTCAAACAATCACTCTCGAAATTGAATGAAAGTGCAAAAAGGTACCGCAAATATACGAGTATTAACAATATTTACAATGCAGATTTTAGCTATACAATGCGTACATATCGCATATTATACACTATGCAATGATATGCGTGATTTTTCAGTTTCTCTACGTTGCAAAGGAACGCAAAGGGCCATCATGTTGGACCGTTTACATGTCTCCGTGCAATACAATGAAAGAGGGAATAAACAGCGGTGTTTGCCACGGGTGTCTTAAATACAACAAATATTAACACAACTAACAAAAATCTGAATGCTAACAAACTTTACATTCAAAACGGCATCTTGCGACTCTTCAAGCTTGAAAATTCAAATATCGTCTCGTCGAAAGATATCTGCCGCAATATATCCCTTTCGATAGACAAGATAGCTAGAGAATTCAACTTTTCCTCGCTGAGAGTGGAGCGAAGGCAATTCTTAATCAAGCGCAACTTCGAAAATGACCGTTCGCTCTCGCAATTCGATACAGGAATACACAGGTATATTCTAAGGGCGATGGAAACATTGGGGAAAACGCTTACAATGTCTCGTTCCTGCAGAAGTTGCAAAAGTCCTCGTGCACTTGTATCCTGTAAAACGCAACTCTTCAGATAGTGCGAGAACTGAACGACTTCAGTGGAAAAGGTCGACTCGAGATCCTCCTTGTAGGTTTCAGCGAGCCCATCAGCTTGCTCTATTAGTTCGTCTTCGCTTCCAGTTTCCCTAAGAAGTTTTAAAAACTGAAATTTTTCACAGAGATCGGTATACGCGGCTTTCCGAGTCCTCAGCGCTGAGCTCAGGTTATCGAGAATTACGTAAAACGTGTCTACCTCGAACTTTCTGCTACCATGTGCCATCGCATCCTTCTCCACTGCCGTTGGTTGCCTTGAGGTGTCTCGAGTGAGCTTACCTTGGTAACACTGCTCTATGCTTAGTGACATTGCCTTCTCCTCGAAAGCTTCAAATTTAGGCCGGAGAGAATTCACGAACCCGTCAAGAGAGTTCAGCAGGTCAACAGCCGTTGATAGGTCTAAACCAGGTCTCTGAAGTGCGACACTGGTCTTGTCAAAACGCTCCAGGATCTCGTTCCAAAGCGTTGCCATAAACGCGGTTTCGAGCTTAGACAGCTTCTTGAGAAGAGACCGCGCTTCAATGCGAGTGTCGCAGGTCTCTTCTTTGTCGCTCATCATAGTCTGCAGACAATTTTGAATACGTCTGAAGTTGTTAACAATTTCTTTGCACGAATCAGCGTGCCTTGACCATCTCGTTTGAGATAGGCTTTTCAGGACAGATGGCTTTCCTCCCTGTTCTAGACTGTTGATGAAACATCTCCAGCGCTTTGGGGAGGCAGAAAAAAATACGTACAACTTCTGAGTAAGGATAAAAACTTCACTGCCTCCTTACAACAGTCAACACTCCGAGTTCCTACTAGGTTTAAAGAGTGACCCGAGCATGGAACATAAACAGCGAGTTCGTTTTTCTCTTTTATCTGGGCTTGGAGACCCTTATACTTTCCCGCCATGTTGCTGGCATTGTCATACGACTGACCCCTGCAGTTACCAATTGAAATGCCGTTCGTATCAAGAAGGGATAGTACTGTGGCTGCCAGGTACTGCCCAGTGTGCGATTCAATCGGAACAAATCCAATGAACCTCTCGTGAACATTACTCAGCAAACAGTACCGAAGTACAACAGACAACTGGTCAACATGGGAAATGTCGGGAGTAGAATCCACAATCAATGAGTAATATTTGGCACGTTGTACCTCCTCGACAACTCGTTTCCTTACAGTCTGCGCCATCAAATCAATAAACTCGTCACAAATAGACTTCGAGAGATACGACGGGTTACCTTTTCCCTTGTTGCCATAGCGAGCGATGTGATCGCTGAGAAAGGGGTCAAATTCCGCGATCACTTCAAGGATCCCTAAGAAATTCCCATTTCTAGGAGAACCGAACGCTTCTTCGCTGCCCCTAAATGCCAGGCCTCGCTCAGCCAACAATCTAATAACTGCCACGACGCGCTTCAGTATTTCTTTCCAGTAGGCGCGTTGGGTCACAAAGTGTTGAACTAACTCTTTGTCAATAGTGGCACGAGCAGTAGAGCGAGCTAGCCACGCAACAACAGCATTTCGATGCTCAATGCTGTCTTCGTGGGCTCTTGCCTTTTCTTCAGCCCTTTTCCAATCACAAAACCCATGCGTTGCAAAAGGACTGTTTGAGGCGGCGAACAGTTTGCACATGAAACAATACACAGACCCGTTGGACTGAGAGTACAAGAGCCAGTGTCGCTCAAATACCTCCCCGTTAGCGGCCTTCCTCACAAAAAGTTGAGGAGACAGATATCGTTTCTGGCTCGTGTACTGTCTCTCTGAAGTGGGGTAATATTTCGATCGATTTTGAAAGTACTGCGGTCCTCTCTCGATACACGTGGTTCGAAATTTGTCAGGCACAGTATCAGGCCACTTAGCTGGATCGCTTTCAACGCTGATGGATCCTACCTTGAGAGGTTGCGGAGACAAATCCACGCACTCGTCAGAATCGCTGGGCGGTGACGCAACTGTTCTTGCGACATCCTCACTTCCATGGACAGCGACCGGCTCCAGTACAGTTGCCCGCAGACAGTCTCCGACGCCTGTGGAACACTGTTCAGCACGCTGTTGGAAGGGCTCCTGGACCTTGAGACAATTTCCCGTGTCTGTGGTGGCGGGTTTCTGGGCGGTCCGTGGTGGCAGAGGCTCACGCGTCACAAGAAGGGGGCAGGGCAGAGGATGTGGATCAGCTTCTTCCCCAGTTCCTTTGGCATGATCGGTGGATTGCTGCACTTGGGAGTCAGCTTTTAGTTTCGGTGATCCCGATGGTAGAGGCTCATTTGAAGATGTCGTAGGGCAACTGGCTAAATATTTAGTCAGCTTTGGCAACCTTTTCTGACTTTCTTCCCTCTCGAACTTCGTTTTTCTTTTAGCAGCTCCACTCAGATACTTGCGACCTGACATTTGGACGCCGATTTGGAAGGATTTGTCCCACCGGAAAAACAAGGCCTCATCATATAGCGAGTTTTCATAAATTTGAACAAAACGCTAAAATATGGTTGGTGATGACGAACGAAGTGATATGATTGGCTACCTTCTACTCTCACCCACTGGTTCAACAAAATCGGCCAATCAGCAACTGAAACGTAAAGTCCAGTAACTATAAGACCGTCATTCATAGGTTGTTCAAAGAGCTCCCTTTCTTTCTTTTATTTCTAGGAATCCTGAAAATTACTACCATGTGCTGCTTTTTTGGGGGGCTGATGGTATCTCTACAGGCTTGTCATAGGCAGGGCTTTCAAGCTCATTGTTACGGACAAAACTGTCCCTTCCCTAAAAAAATCGTGTATCGAAAAGGAATTACTCCGCGCCACCCGGGCTCAGCATCTCGCGAAGTGGAACCATGTGTGCATCCTTCGGCGTAAACAATCGTGCACTTGCCTAGAGGGCCACCATTGTTCGTAAAACTAACGCTTCAAAATAGCCTCAAAATACAAAAAATTTACCATTCACGTCTGGTTTCAACCAGGCAGCACTCCGGCAAGACCACCGCGGAGGCGGCATGCAGCTTTGTTCCCTTCCCCAGCAGCGTCGAAGGCCGCACTTTCAAAGTGTAAGCGCTGCTCAAAAACACGTAATTGCGCGCACGACACATGAGCCCGAGTAGGGTGAAGGGGGAGGTGATTATGACATTTCCCTTCCTGACAAAAAAAAAAAAAAAAGAGGAGCGAAAAACCTCAGATTGTGGGGCCCCTCGCGTGTTTTCTTCGTTTGCTCAAAGCCGCTTTCAAAAGAAAGCGGACTAGTAGCCTAAGGGGCCGGGCACCCACCCAAAGGGCCGGCTTTGTAAGGGGATAGGAGTGTGCTACGCGAAGTGCGCGTTTGGCCTCGCTGACATCGCCATTATCTTTGTATATCCCTCTTCTCGAATGCTGCGGCAAAGCAACATCGCTTTCCAAAATATTTTTAAATTTCGTTTTTTTTTTTTTTACGAGCTGCATGGGGGCTTTCAGAGAGTCGGGGGCCCTGGGCTGCAGCCCCTTAGCCCGTACCTTAATCCGGCCCTGGGTGTGACGTCACCTCCTGGATTTGTATCCTCCCTCGGAAAACATGGCGGCGCTCAACGCACATAGCAGAGGATGATCGGTGAGTCGGGGAATCGGACGAAGTGGTCTTTTTAGGTGCCCGACGACCTCTCAGACTTCGGAAAGGTCAAACGGCCGAAACAACTGAGTTTGGAGTCTGTGCATAGTAGTTTTGACTGTGACTTGGCCGGGGCAGCCTTTCAGACGTCAAGCGTCGTCGCCTCGCCGCGATAAGCAGGCGGCACTGCACGCATGGAACAAACCAAACCGGTTTTTCCCGGTAAAGGGGTGTCCAAACAGGATACTATAAAATGCACGACTCTGACAAACTGTGCAGCGCTCCGCTTCCGGCCATTTTTCTTTGCCGGGGGGAAAACTTCAACCCGTTAAACATACCCCTCGATTAATGAAAAAACAGTTAGGGGCGCAGGCGAGCTGGTGTAGGTTTACCATTTTGTTAGACCACCTGAGACTGGGTGGAAGAAACACGACGTCGTCGTGTGTCTTACCCACCCTCAGGTGTTCTAACAAAATGGTAATACCCTCGCTTCCTCCACGGCGGCCTCTGCTCATCACGTGGGTCCGGAGGCCTGTTTTGCCGCCCGCGAATGGGTTAGCACGCGAGGGAGAAAGAAGGGAGAGGAGGATGGAGAAAGAGTAAAATCGCCTGATTGGCCCTTGAAGTCACGTCGCGGTCTGCTTTCGATGCTTCTTTTCGATGCGTGCTGTGCAACTTTTCCCCGGTGCTGTGCGATTTCGTGAAACTTTTACCGGGTCCTGTAAGACCGGGCTACCGTTCACGCCGGGTTTCAAAACATGTTTCGTCAAACAATTTCAATCAATCACGGAATATCACCCACGCTATTTTGATGGCAGCCTGCCACCCAACGTTGCTGCCACCACAACTGCCAAAATGCCATCTGACATGGATGGATGATGGCGGCTGCCAAGTGGCTGCAGCAGCTGTATCTAGGCTAGAGGTGATATAACTCTACCTAAAGATGGCCGCCAGTGACCGCATTCGCAGAGCGGGCAAACGCGATCCAGCTATTGTCATTGAGATCAGTGGGTTGCCGTCTGCTTTAATTTGCGACAGCACACTGGCGCCAGTTGAACCTCTAGCATACATTATAATAACTTGATGATCAGAGCTTGGTGTTCCGGCGTTCCGCCCATTCTCGTTTCCTCCTCTCCCTCCGTTTCTCGGCACACAGGTTCGAGAACGCTCTAAAGTCTCGTGCACCTCGAGCGCGCACACGTTGCCAAAGCACGCCGGAAGACATGGAGCGCATGCTGAAGGCTGGGCGTTCGAAAGACACGCGCCGACGTTCTACTGGGTGAAGCAAGGAGACGGCAGGCTCACTGATCTCAATGACAATTGCTAGATCGCGTTTGCCTGCTCCGCGAATGCGGTCACTGGCGGCCATCTTTAGGTGGGGTTATATCACCTCTGGCCAAGATGCAGCTGCTGCAGCCACCCAGCAGCCGCCATCATCCATCCATGTCTGATGGCGTTTTTGCAGTTGTGGTGGCAGGCTGCCATCAAAATAGCGTGGGTGATATTCCGCGATTGATTGAGATTGTTTGATGAAACATGTTTTGAAGCCCGGCGTGAACGGTAGCCCGGTCTTCTGAGGACCTCGGTGAAAGTTTCACAAAATCGCGCAGCACGCGGGGAAAAGTAGCGCAGCACGCATCAAAAGTCGCATCAGAAGAAGCATCGAAAGCAGGCGCCGATGCGTAGTCTGCTTTCGATGCGACTCACACTGCTTTCCTCCCGTGCTGCTTGCTTTCATTAGAACTTTTCGCCGGGTCCTCAAAGATGAGGCTACCGTTCACGCGGGTTTCAAGAATTTGGGGGTTTTACGTGCCAAACCTACGACGGGCATCTGGCTTTCAGAATTGTTGCAGTCGAGCAGCCTGAATGAAGCACGAAATATCACCCACGGTACAGTGGTCACTAGATCTACGGCTATTTCATGGCAGCCTGCCGCCATTGCGCTGTCCGCCATATTACTATGATGGCTAGAGATGATATAACTCTACCAACTCTACCTAAAGATGGCCGCCAGCGACCGCATTCTGGTCCATAGGCTGGAGCTGGCCAAACGCGATCCAGCAAATAGACATAGAGATCAGTGGGCAGGCTCTTTAAATGGACCGGAAAATTCGGTTTCTTAACCTATGCGCGCTACTGACTTTGTGCAGCGTTGCCCCCAGATGGTGCATTTTTTTTTGCAAAATTTGCAAAGAACGAACTTACCTGAGGAAAAAGTAAAGAAAGAAAAAGGCACAGCTCCTATGGAGACGCAGCGACGCCACCGGTCTTCATGCTAACACGGCGCCGTTTCGCACGGGAGACAAGAGATGGCGCAACGAACGCCGCCAACGAGCGAGCATACGGCGCCGAGAGCCGGCACTTTAGCAGACGATCCTTTCAACTCAAAAGCGGCTCGCGTTCCCGCAGGTGGCGACAGTCGCAGAAACAAAAACAGGCGCGGTAACAACAAGGAACTGCAGTTCCTTGTCTGCTAAACAGTCCGGCACTCGGCGTCGTCTGCTCGTTCGTTGGCGGTAGTTGGCGTCGCGACCGCTTGCGCCATCTCTTGTCTCCCGTGCGAAACGGCGCCGTGTTGTTTGCAGACCGGTGGCGTCGCTGCGTTTCCATAGGAGCTAAGCTTTTACTTTCTTTACTTCTTCCTCAGGTAAGTTCGTTCTTTGCAAATTTTACAAAAAATGCACCATCTGGGCAACGCTGCACAAAGTCGTAAGCGCGATAGGTTAAGAAACCGAATTTTCCGGTCGATTTAAAGAGCCTGCCGTCTCCTTGTTTCACCCTGTAGTTTTGTCAGCGTTCCTACAAATCTTTCTTGGGTTCCGCAAATCCAGGGTGGGCCTAACCCCTTTCAACTCGGCGCTAACTGCAAACGACCGAAACTTGCCGTCACACTTTGTACATGCATCTGTTGTCATTTCCCAGATGCCCTGTAACCATATACTACCTGCCGTGTTCCTCAAGCTAAGAAAGCTAACAAGAAACACTGCAACTTCTACGACGACATCCAATCTATAAATTCTGGTCAAGACAGCCAGGAGCCACAACTACAGCCCCAAGGAACACGTGTCTGGTGCAACAAAATATTGTGGTTAATAAGTAAAAGATAGTGATGGCTGAAAAGAAGCAACTGTCATTAAACTATGTGCAATTACAAACACGCCTGTGCTGAGTATCAGCCCAATAAAATCAGTTCGTGGTTCTAGACTCCACGTCTCTTTTTCATACCATTTGAGAATGCAGCACAATGTCTTCACATGCATTAAACAACCTTGAAAACATGATGTCACCTCACATAGGCGCCGACTACGAGGGGCATGGGGGTCCTTCCCCTCCACCCGAAATTTCCCTGGGTATTTCCTGGGTATTAATATGGGTTTTCCAAGAAAGGTCGTGAGTGAAATGAACGCCAAGATACTTGTAAGTCGACACGGAATCAATATTAAGATTACCAACAGAGTAGGAAGAGTTAAAATGTTGACGAGTTCGATAGAAAGAGGCATTTGGATTTTGATGTATTTTACAGTGAAACCCGTTTAGAACGAACCCACGTACAGCGGGTATTGTCGATATCGAACTCATGAAAAATTTAAATAAAAATGCATGTAAAAACATGTATTTTATAACGAACAACAAATTGGCTATATCGAACTTTTTCCCCGGGAAGGTTTCCAAAAACACGCAAACAATCGTCCTCTTGACTGTTCCTTCCCCCCCTCCTCCAAAAAAAAAAAAAAGTAGGAAAGGAAGAAAATTTTAAAAGCTCAATTTGCGAGACATAATTGAACGAAGAGAAGTGATTCAGAAGGCGAGAAACCTTAAAAAATACACTCTGCACGCGAGCAGCAAGAAAAAAAAAAAAACTTTTCATCCCAAAACGGCTGCCCACGAAGAGATCGATTCAAAAGGAGAAATAAGCTCAAAACAAAAACAAAACAAAAAACACTGCACGCATGTAAAAAAAGAAAAAAATATATTTTCAGCGCGTTGTTACAAAGGTGGAAGCGAAGAGATGAGAAAGAAAGAGAGCTCTCGCCCTACCACGAACGCATCGTGGAAGTTCGTTGTAAATGTTGTTTGCTATATCGAATTACTTGCTATATCGAACTGGTCGTAGCGTTTCCTGCTGTTCGTTATAAACGGGTTTGACTGTAGTAGCATCTGCCACTTTGAACACCAATCGTTAATTCGGTCTAGATCAACCTGTAGGTTACGCAAGTCATCTGTGTTAGATATGGCTCTGTAGACTACGCAGTCATCAGCAAATAGACGAGCGTTAGAAGACAATGAAAGAGGGAGGTCATTAATATACACGAGAAAAAGTAGGGGTCCAAGAACAGATCCTTGCGGTATACCGGAGGTTACAGGAGCGCTTCGGGAACGGCAGTTGTTAATTTGCACATGCTGGCTTCGAGAGGTGAGAAAGCCTTCGATCCAGGCTAGAATGGAAGAGTCAAGAGACAGTGTGGACAGCTTTGCTAGTAGAAGTTTATGGGAAACGCGATCAAAAGCTTTAGAAAAATCGAGAAAAATGGCGTCAACTTGGTGACACTTTTCTAGAAAGAATGAATATCGTGACAGAAAGCGGCCAGCTGCGTTTCGCATGAACGGTGTTTCCTAAAGCCATGTTGATTGGGGAAAAGAATTTATTCTGTTCCAGAAATTGCATAACTTGAGAATGAATGACATGTTCCATGAGCTTACAGCATACAGAAGTTAATAATATGGGCCGGTAATTTAGAGGGAGTGCGCATCGCCACATTTGTGAACCGGAACGACCTTACCTTCTTTCCAGTCGTCGGGGATATCACCGGTATCTAAGGATTGTTGAAATAATGATGTTAGAAAAACAGTTGACAGCGGTTTAGTCATTTTCAATATTTTGCTGTTTATGTCGTCAGCTCCTGGTGACGATGACGTTTTGAGTGCGTCTATTAATTTGCTAATGCCGTTTTCCGAAAAAGTAATTGGATGCATAGGTGGCCCGGACAGTGATGAAATATCTGGCGGCGATGTGATGATTGTATTATTAAACACGGCAGAAAATGCGTCACAAAACGTTTCAACAGCGTCATCATCGGTAAGGGAAATTCCATTGTCATTTACTAAAGAGACTGGTTTACGATAATGGGGATTAATTATGCTCCAAAATTTCTGAGGGTTACTTTTGAAGATAGCGGCCAGATCGTGCTGGTAGAATTGTGCTTTGGCTTTCTCGACGGCTGACTTGTACAGTGCGAAAGCAACAGAAAAGCAGGACCAGGCCTGATCGGTGTTAATAAGTCGTGCACGTCGGTACAATCGTTTCTTCCGGTTGCAGAGCGACTTAAGCTCTCGAGTGTACCATGGTGCTGACTGGTTCTCCCGAAACTGTATGAGCGGTATGTGTCTATCAATTAGGGCAAGTAGCGTTTCTTTGAAAAAAATCCAATTCTCCTGCACAGAGCGATCCAAAAAGTTAGGCATACATGAGTCCAGAAGGGACCTGATGCCGATGTTAATGAGTTCAATGTTAGCTCTTCGATATACTCTAATTGTGCGGCAGGATACTATGGCCGTGTCGTTTTTAATGTGCAAGGAGCAGTGGATGCATTTGTGATCACTAAGGCCGTTAAATATATTTACATCTTTCATTATTTCACTGTGCGACGTGAGAACTAAATCAAGAACCGAGGACGATGACTCAGTCACTCGTGTTGGCTGTTTTACAAGTTGCTCGAAGTTAAACGTTAAACACAAGTTTATAAAAAGTTTAGACTCATTCCGAGATGCGGTTGCTGATGCAACGTCGCTGCCCCATTCGATGTCGGGGTAGTTAAAGGGGCCCTGCAATCATATTTAAGCGTCTACCTTTTTTGCGGTTTCCACGTCTCTTGGGGTTCGGGCAAGCCAGCGGGCACGGAGAGAGTAACTAAATATCAGCGCGTCATATTTTAACCGGACGACGCGGAAACCTCCTCCACCGACGAGGGCGACCCGCGGTACCGAAAGTGCGCAAAATGTGACGTTTTTGGTCCTGGGCTTACTACTGGTCAGAGCCGCTAAAAGCTTTTTTTGAGTGGAGATACAAAATATAAGTGTCGCGAACCGTTTCAATTATGTATGAAAGTAGTTTTTGTTCAGTATTTTAGATCAGAAAAAAAAACAAATACAGTTTATAAAGTACGGAAACAAGCAATGACCCGTCGACACACCTGCCACCAAGCGGCGGAAAAAGCGGCGCATATTAGAAAGGGCTAGTGGGATGAGGCGCCGACGAACGGCGAGCGTAGAAAGGTCCCGGAGCGTAGAAAGGCCATTTGGTGGTAAGGCAGCGCGAAGTGGCTCCCGTTCTGTACTGATCTTTACCCCGCGTTTGCTGTCGTTTGTGGCCAATGATGTGTCATGTCGAAATAGTCTTTAATCGCGCAGCAAATGCAATGCGAGCCGCCCTGGCCGCCCGCTTCATACAGCCTATCCAACACACGCTTTAGTGGCGCCCTCTCGAGCCGTCGACACGGAGTGCGGAAGCCGTGAGCGCTCGATGAGCTCACTATCCCTCATCTAGTTCACGGCCATTCAAGCCAGGACCTACGACGTGATGAAGGAGGTTATTTTTTGCTTGTTTTTGTAATTCTAATTTGCCTATAACTTTTAAAATAAAGCGAATTTTGCGAAAAGAAAAGTTTCAATAAGTTACTACGTTCAGTGCGCTTAGGTTCGGTGCAAATTAAAAACCAGTCAAAAAGTTGTTGCAGGGCCCCTTTAAAGTCTCCTACCAAAACCAGTTTTGATAAAGGGTGCCGCATTCTCACGTCACACAGTGCATCATGCAGTTTGCTAACAAATGAAATATTACAAGAAGGTGGGCGATAACAGACCCCGACAATGACTGCGCCGTTTGAACAGTTAATGGAAACAAATACGATTTCTAGATCTGATATAACGCTCAATTTTCGGGGCTGAAGACGATTATTTACAGCAAGCAGGACACCACCGCCTCTCCCTGAAACCCGGCCACTACGAAATATATCAAAAGAAGATTGATGACTAGAGTTTAAAAAGATTTCGCTATCAAGTATTTCCGGCGTGAGCCAGGTTTCAGTTAGTGCGATAATGCTAACATTCATTACATCAAGCAACTCATTCAGGTCGTCACGCTTTGGCATTAGACTTCTAATATTCGCGTACAGAAGAGACAATGTGTTAGTATCGCTGGCATTACTACGTAGTGACTGTACTGTTTTCCTACTAACTGGTTGTGCCCCAACTTCACGAGTTGGATGTGCTCTAGTTCTACTAGCTGATTGTTAAATTGGACATTCAAAAACTGTGTCGTCAGATTGGTTATACATGTAACATCGTCCGTTTAGTAAAAGTTTGTTGAAAGAAATTTTAAAAGGAGCTACTTGTGACTTTCCATATTCGATTAACTTGCTGCGTGCAGTACGTGTATTTAGCGAGAAGTCCTCAGCTATCGAGAAGGTCGTACCTTTTAGCGAAGACCGGGAGGATAAAAGCTGCTGCCGCACCTTACCCAGAGCAAATTTAACAATTATAGGACGTGTTTTGTTGGGGGCGTAGCGACCAATGCGATGTGCTCGATCGATATGTAAGGGCTCAAGGTCTACTCCAAGCTTTTCTTTGCATAGGGAAATCACTTTTTCCTCTGACTGAGACCAGGTCTCATCTGGTGCGTCACTAATCCCATGAAAAACCAGGTTCTCTCGACGCGAGCGGTCTTCTAGCTCATCGAGGCGGAGCTGAACTTGGTCTAAACTAGTTGTTGTCTTAGACACCGACTCTTTAACGCAAGCCATATCGTCTTTTAATGCTTTTACGTCGCTTAGGTTGCCTTCAATTACTGAGACCCGCGAGTTTAATTCCGCCAAGGACTTAGTTGCAATTTCCTGGTCCGCGCGGACACTTCTAATTTAAGAAAGAAGGGATGCGTTCATGGCATCCAGTTTATCAAGGACAGTTTGCAGGTTTAGTGTATCAGGACCAGGGTTTAGCTCGACGTCTCCTGAGAGTAACAGACGCGACGAAATACAAAAACACTCATATGCAATAGACATGCAGGCCGTGGGGGATGGCAGCACGAACAAAAAAATATTGTCACTTCGCTTGCAGAAGTACGAGACATTGTTACTCACCTGAAAATACATGGCGAACATTCTGTTACTGTGCACTGCTGACGTGCCACCATCCCCACTGGCGAAAAAGCTGTCGAGCGGCGCATAAGTACAGCCGGAGCTGCCACCAGAGTGAAGTCCAGTCGACGACGGTAGCAATCGCTGTCCATCGACGATAACGTGCTGATCCGCGGCGTCACCTTGTCTTGGATCCGTCCCAGTAATGTTGAGGAATGTGCAAGTCACCGTCCATGACGACTGCTTCTGCGGTGTATGGCCCACGAAAGGACAAGGACTCGTTCCATGCGCGGAAATCAGCGTGCAGGCGAGCAGGAGCTGAAAATACATGGCGAACATTCTGTTACTGTGCACTGCTGACGTGCCACCATCCCCACTGGCGAAAAAGCTGTCGAGCGGCGCATAAGTACAGCCGGAGCTGCCACCAGGGTGAAGTCCAGTCGACGACGGTAGCAATCGCTGTCCATCGACGATAACGTGCTGATCCGTGGCGTCACCTTGTCTCGGATCCGTCCCAGTGATGTTGAGGAATGTGCGGGTCACCGTCCATGACGACTGCTTCTGCGGTGTATGGCCCACAAAAGGACAAGGACTCGTTCCATGCGCGGAAATCAGCGTGCAGGCGAGCAGGAGCTGAGAATACATGGCGAACATTCTGTTACTGTGCACTGCTGACGTGCCACCATCCCCACTGGCGAAAAAGCTGTCGAGCGGCGCATAAGTACAGCCGGAGCTGCCACCAGGGTGAAGTCCAGTCGACGACGGTAGCAATCGCTGTCCATCGACGATAACGTGCTGATCCGCGGCGTCACCTTGTCTCGGATCCGTCTTAGTGATGTTGAGGAATGTGCGGGTCACCGTCCATGACGACTGCTTCTGCGGTGTATGGCCCACGAAAGGACAAGGACTCGTTCCATGCGCGGAAATCAGCGTGCAGGCGAGCAGGAGCTGAAAATACATGGCGAACATTCTGTTACTGTGCACTGCTGACGTGCCACCATCCCCACTCTATCGCATCGCTGACGTGCCACCATCCCCACTTCGCTATCGCATCGCTGACTGCCGCCACTGCCACATTGCTTCAAACAAAGAGCGCGGGCGCTCGGCGTTTCTTTTTCTTCTCTTTCTTTATCTCAGCGGCGCTCTGCCGGCAGTGTCAGGGGGGGGGGCGATAAACAGACGCGACGACCCAAAAAACCTAACTAAAAAACGAACGCTCCCCCCCCCCCCCGGTAATGTCCACCTCTCAGAAATTCCTGGGGAGAACCCTGATATATATATATATATATATATATATATATATATATATATATATGTGTGTGTGTGTGTGTGTGTGTGGGGGGGAGATTAAGGCGGGTTATGTGTTCGTGTCTTAACTGCTACAGCGAGATCCCAGCATCAAGCATGATGGCAAAGTGGGAACTTTCTAAAGAGCTACTCTGCCTGTGGCACATTTGCTTCAGCTAAGGTATGCAATGGCAGACGAAAAAGATAATAACACTGCGGAAACTTGACTGTAGACCTTTATTTCTGAGAGACGGAGAAGCAAAAGTCTGAATACATATTTATCATCCGCAGATTTTGTTCAAGCCAAACGACATAAAAGTAAAAAGAAAAATCATTACAATAAAGATAGGCTTTGAAATTAATTACACAATACAAAAATAAATGCAGCTTAAGCAACAATTCAAAGGACCCTGTAACCAAAGCAAATTCATGGCTGAGTTAGTATTCATTGAGTCTTGGGTTCACCGACCCTCCTCATTCTAATAAAAAATATAAGAATGTTAGCCATCAGTGAAGCAGAGAAATAAACTACCAACCTATGTCACACAAAAACAAGCAAAGGGAATTTTCTAGCATAAAAGGACACCTAAGATCTGAAAATTCTGATGCAGACAGCCAAACAACACGAAAACAACTGCCAGGAACATACACACGGATCAAGAGAGCACCGAGAACACCTAACACAACGGAAAGTGACATCTCAAAGCAGGTGTCATACATATAAATTGATTGCGAAGATACATACAAATGATTGCGAAGATGCTAGTACAACAAAGGAAGGCAAAAACACAGTATAAGCATGCTAGTCAGTTCCAAATTTTCCAAAACTTTCGTCAATG
This sequence comes from Ixodes ricinus, assembly GCA_037355805.1. Taxonomy (NCBI): domain Eukaryota; kingdom Metazoa; phylum Arthropoda; class Arachnida; order Ixodida; family Ixodidae; genus Ixodes; species Ixodes ricinus. Next base: position 73,772 of record JAZHYW010035368.1, read on the forward strand.
CAGCCCCGAAGGGGATTACACTGTATTCAAGATGGGTACAGTGCCAATTTATAGCAAAACCTGCTGGGCTGTGCGAGTAATATTCAAATAGCGATGTCCCAACCGGTAGCAGGAAGTGTTGTGGTGAACACACACACACTCAGCGATCAGTACCCCATTGAGGAAACTGCTAGATTAAGGTCTTAGCATGGAACAGGGCGTAAAAAAAAAAAAATCTTGGAAAAAGTTAACTCATACTACTTAATGGGGGACACTACCCAGAAAAAGAAACTTCTGAAAAAAAGTAGATTTTGAAAAATGCCATGTTTACATCCACCAACACCTAGAGAGTATTCCCAGAATGTTTTATTTGTTTGCACTGCATAGTTACTAAAGAAAAGGTAGAGATTTGAGCACTTCGAGCCCGTTTTTCTTCGTTCCATTTTTTGGCATAAATTTCACATTAGGAAAACTATCGTCAGGTAATTAGACAAAAGGAAAGGCTTACTCATTGTTTTTCATAACTGGAATTTAATGGGCACTGCAACTGTGGGATTGTTTTTTTTTTACCTTATGGATATCTTTTATAAAAAATGTTAAGATTTTGTCGACGACGTAAGAGGCAAAAGATATATTTAATTTTTAAGCGCGACGTAAGCATAAAATAAATTTTTATGCTTACGTACTTGCGTACAAGGACTAAATTTTCTATGCAGGATCTCGCACAGGCTAGGTGGTGCCGGAAAAAGGGTGGCCAAGAAGATTGTCACTACGGTCTTGGTATTTAAAGTAACATACGCGACAAACTTCTTCCCGCTCACCAAGGCGCACCACTTAAAACTACAGAGTCTGTTGAATGATGCTAGGAGGGCAATCCTTGGACTACCTAAGCACACTCGCTTAGAGGAGCTGCACAACTGCATCTACCTCCCTGAATTCAAAGTTCTCCTACAACAACAAAAGGAAGCCCATCTTCCACGACTCCAGCACACCAAAGAAGAGCGAGCCATTGCGACATACTTGGGCGTCCCGATCCAATTATGAATCCCATTCCGGAGCCAAGGCCTCCCTGGGAACTCATCAGTCTCACACCCAGTGCCAAACCTTTCCCACAAAATATGAATACAAAGAGGGACAAAGAAAGACGAAAGCAGCAAGGCAAGCAACATCGGCAGGAAATACAAGAGCTTCTGAAAGACGAAAACAACATACCGTAATATCCCGAGTCATCGCCCATCCCCGAGTCATCGCCCACCCCAATTTTTGGGCCAATATCGATTTCTAAAAAAACACCGAGTCATCGCCCACCCCTTCAAATACCCCAACGCGGACTCCGCGATCTGCAATCACCCATCCTACCCAAATGACGCGGCCGCGGACGCTTACAGTTGGAGGACGTCCGTGACAAAGTAAAACGGAGAGAAAGGCCCTCTCTTTGCTTACGCATTTTCACGTGAGCGACTCCGAAGTGGTAGTGTATCCATGCGAAAAGAAAACGATGAAGATAACAAAATAAAAGTTTGTTTTGCTTACGAAAATATTGATTTGACAAAAAAAAAAAAAAAGAATCGGAAAGATAACACAAGCATTAACCCAGTCAGGAATCGCGAGGTAAGCGTACGCCCCATATTTTGGGATGTAACTGCGGAGTGTAAGGTCGAAGTCTGTCTCCGCCGAAGTAAGGTCGCCGCGAACCCGCTCCTTCTCCCCGCACGTCGCGACCGCGGTTGTGCAATGTTTTAGACAAAGCCAGCAGGTAAATAAAGCTTTTCTGGAACGCCCTACACAGACGTTAGTAGAGCGTCCCAAACCCCTATTGATAGCACGCCGTGCACGGACGCACGCATGTACGCAAAAAACAAGAAAGTTGCGCAAGAGCTTGTGATTGACAAGGCGCCCGACTTGGCTTGACGCCAAAGTATTTGCCACGCGATCGCCGGCTTTTCCGCTTTCCCAGCATCGCTCTTCGTCGCTTCTTTGGTCCGCTCGCTCGCTCGTTGCGCCTGGTTGGTTTTTCTATTTTCTTGCGGAATTTTCTTTCTTTTCTTCTCTTTTTTTTTTACTAACTAGGAGAACATAGTGGTGACGTGTTTTCACGGAACAACGTTCGTGCTCTATGCAGATCGGTGGCGTTCCTAGCGCGTATGCAAGCAACGGACTTCACGGTAGTAAAACATTCTTTCGTGAGCATTTTTTCTATAAAACAATAAAACTAAATCGAGTTTTGAGTTTAATGTATCTGTTGCGTAGCAGCGCTAGATACGGAGAGAAAACTGGGCGGCTTTCTCCGCTTTTATTAACTTTTTGTGCTCACCCACCGAGACATGGCCCACCCCACATTTTCTATGAATTTCAGGCGGCAGGGGGTGGGCGATGACTCGGGATATTACGGTAGTGGTGTATACCGATGGATCTACCAACCCCACTACTGGTACGTGGGTGGGGGCCACGTCAATATACCACTGCTCTCAAAGGGCACCGCAGGCCAACTTGGTCATGCCCAGCCCGGCAAGAAGGTCTGGGGACTCTACTGAGAAAGCAGAGCTCCATGCCATTCTCCTTGGGCTGCACAGTCCCGAGGCGCTGAACGTCAGCGACAAACGACTCATCCTCTACACAGACTCTCAATCAGCCATCAGAGAAATCCAAAGACATTGCTCCACCTGCAGCCCCACGATAGACAACATCTACCAAACAGCCAACAGGTTAACGAAAGAAAACAACATTCAGTTCGACATCCGATGGGTCCCTGCTCACAGCGGGATCCCTGGAAATGAAGCTGCACACGAGACTGCTGGATGCGAGATGAGAAGAATTTCATCGAGCCCGTCCACATCCGCGCAATCCTCCCAGCATGCTACTAGACCATCCGACTCATCCTCCGAAGAGTACGACCCTAGAGAATGGCTTCGTCATGATCGAAACAAGCGGCAAAAAGAACTCAAGGAGCTGTGGCCTCCTACCTACGACCCTATTCCAGAAAAAGTGTTCCGCAGAAAAGACATGGTGCTACTTCACCGTATTCGTACTGGTGGTGCAATGACTCCTAGGACTATATATCACATTGAACTTAGTACTCTTAGAAGAATAGAACCTTATGCCGTCCCCCTGACCCTAGCTGTGAACGATGTAAGGATCCCAACTCTATCCCCCGACTCCAATCAGATGATATGGGAATGCTCGGCTCTTGCCGGGCACCAAGAGGATGTCTTGGGTGGCCTTCCGCTCGACGAAAGACCCATGAATATGGGACAGTGGACACACCCAACTGGGGTCTCTGAAAGGAGGACTGAAATCCTGAAGTCCCTACTTGACTATCTGTCTCATGGGGAGCTCAAAGTCAGAGGCCTCCTCACCTTGAACACCTCATCATCTCTCACCCTCATCGTCATCCAGGCAGATTTTAAAGTCTGGCGGCCAGGTTCCCGAACCACCGCTAGCACGCGGAAAATCTATGCTTAAGCGAAATACCACATGATCTTTCTGTAAATTAATATGTTTACTACTACTAAATAAATTACTTTTGGAAATTTCGTTTTCACAGTTGCACTCTCCGGGCATTTTGCTGTGTATCTAGCAAAGGAAAATGTTGGGTATTAGATTAGTTTCCTAACGATAGTTTTCCTAAACAATGTCAGTGTGTTTCTAATAAAAACAACTATAATTTCTTTCACATTTCATGTACACAGATGAAACTTTGCAGTGCATTTTGTCTCGCCACTACCAGCATATACTGTAATTTTTATTCATAATAAGCCAAAGGTTCAAAAGTTGAACCTTTTGGGTAGTGTCCGCCCTTAAGGCCCGTTCACACACTTGAGTTTGACTACGACACTTGGTTCAGGCATTATGCAAATGTCCTTAGGGTTTGTTAACCTCGTGTGTTAGCAGGTGCCCGATCAGGCAAGACCGTTAAAACAATGACTTCGGACACTGCTGGAATTCGTCAGGCTTATTGCGCATAAAGGCTTCAGTGTGGCACACTTCAATATTAATCCGAGCAAAGCCTTTGGGACCTATGTTGCACTCGGTTATATGTATACTTCGATTGGGCACAGATCCAAGAGGCGTCATACTCCGCTCGAGGAGGAGGAAAGAAGGAGGGAGAGGAGAATGAGAAAGAAGGGAAGGAAGGAGAGGAGGATTAGAGAGAAAGCGAGAGAGGAGGGTGTGGGAGGGAATTGGGAGAAGGCCCCTGAAAATTTGTTGCAAAACAAAAAGAGGGACTTGCTGTCAAGGAGGTCCCCCGGCGATTTGTGGAGGGCACTTTGTTGTGGCGTTCTAGCAGATTTAGAAACTCTGTTTCCGGATGTTCGGCTGAACGCTGGTTGCTTACTGTTACAGTTAATTAATGGGGTTAATATTTTTAATACCCTCGACTAGCTCTACCTGCTCCCAAAGGCGAGGGGCTGCGGCGGGAGGAATGAGAGAATGCCAGCTGGCAAAATAAGGACTGCTGCAACGCTGCAGACACACCTTAACTGGCTGAGGTGGATGTCGATGGACGGCCCATCCGCTGCAATGATGCCTTCTTTCGAGTCCTCAATATCGTCGCTAAGCAGTACCCGATGCCTTAGAGCACTCGGGAAATGCGATTCAAGATTAAACTAAGAAAAAAATTTTGTGTTGATTTGTAAATTGATTGAACTCGGAACTTATTTTTACTCTCAGGAGCACAGGAGCTATAAGCGTGCACTCTTTACATTGGGCCTATTGCTCAGGTTTTCAAGAACATACTGGGTTACTGGATTTGATTTCGTATAGCTGCGTTGTTAGCATTTTGAATTTGGGTTGTTTTGTTATTTTATTTAACGTGAATTTTATATTTTTTTCGGGATTGGGTCAATTCTGGGTAAAATTGTTTCCCAAACTTATTTGAAAGGGGCTGTTCCTATTCCGCATACAAACCGCCACGGTGCGCTGAGTCGAGGGTATTAAAAATATTAACCCCATTATCTGTAACAACAAGCGACCAGAGTTTAGTCGAACATCCAAAAACAGAGTTTCTAAATCTGCTAGAATGCACTGCACGTCAAAAGAAGATATCGCATTCCAATTCGTCTGCTTCCCCACAACAATTTGCAGCGGGAACTTCCCAACCGCAAGTCCCCCTCTTTTTCTACTCTCAACAAATTTTGGGGCTTTCTCCCAATTCACTTCTCACTCACTCCTCTCTCTCCCTAATCCTTCCTTCCTTCCTCCTCTCCTTATTCTTTCCTCCTCCTCCTCGAGAGGAGTATGATGCCTCTTGGATCTGTACCCCTCGACTGAAATGGCATCAACTTCTGCATGAGTTTAATGATTACACATGGGGCAGGCTCAACTTGCGGGCCAACTGCAAGGCATTCCGCACGTGTGCCATCTGGTTCTGGCAGATAAACTTCTATCCTGAGCAAAGCTTTTGGGGCATTGTTTGCACTTGTATGCTTTTTAAACACTGTGTGTTCGATAATGGCAGACGAGACTGGTATTGTGAGAAAAGGCTTGGGGGCACTGCTTGCATTTAAATGGCTTTTCACCTGTGTGCGTTCGATTATGGCTTCTCAAATAGGAATTTCGAGCAAAAGCTCGTGGGCACTCCTTGCACTTAAATGGCCTTTCACCAGTGTGCAATCGATTATGGCTTCGTAGATCGGAATTTCGAGCAAAGGCTCGTGGGCATTCCTTGCACTTAAATGGCTTTTCACCAGTGTGCACTCGATTATGGATTTGTAGATGGGAATTTTGAGCAAAGGCTTGAGGGCACTGCTTGCACATAAATGGCTTTTCACCAGTGTGCATTCGATTATGGCTTCGTAGATGGGAACTTTGAGCAAAGGCTTTGGGGCACAGCTTGCATTGAAATGGCTTTTCACCAGTGTGTGTTCGATTATGGCTTTGTAGAGTAGATACATTGAGCAAAGGCTTGGGGGCACTGCTTGCACTTAAATGGCTTTTCACCAGTGTGTGTTCGATTATGGTTTTGTAGAGTGGAATTTCTAGCAAAGGCTTGGCAGCACTGCTTGCACTTAAATGGCTTTTCACCAGTGTGCATTTGGCTATGCTTTCTCAAATAAGAATTTTGAGCAAAGGCTTGGGGGCACTGGTTGCACTTAAATAGCTTTTCACCAGCGTGTGTTCGATGATTTATCAGATTGGAATTTCGAGCAAAGACTAGGGGGTACTGCTTGCACTTAGATGGCTTTTCACCAGTGTGCATTCGATTATGCTTTCTTAAAAGGAAATCTTGAGCGAAGGTTTGGGGACACTGCTTGCACTTAAATGGCTTTTCACCGGTGTGCATTCGATTATGACTTTGCAGATGGGAATTTAGAGCAAAGGCTTGGGGGCACTGCTCACACTTAAATAGCTTTTCTCCAGTGTGCAAATTATTCTGGCTTCGTAGATCGGAATTTCGAACAAAGGCTTGGGGGCACTCCTTGCACTTAAATGGCTTTTCACCAGAGTGTATTCGATTATGGTTTTTTAACAGGGGATTGTGAGCAAAAGCTTGGGGGCACTGCTTGCACTTAAAAGGCTTTTCACCAGTGCGTGTTCGATTATGATTTCTCAAATTTGATTTTTGAGCAAAGGCTTTGGGATACTGCTTGCACTTAAATGGCTTTTGACCAGTATGTGTTCGATTATGACAGGTCAGAATGGAATTATAAGCAAACTCTTGGGGGCAAAGCTTGCACTTAAATCGCTTTTCACTGTTGTGCTTTTGAGTGTTGCTGAGCACTTGGGCCTTAGAGCCAGACTTGGGAGGATGCTGGCACTTGGATTGTGCATCACCATGGGCAGCCAGGTGGCTCACGATTCCACGCTGATCTCTGGTGACATAGGTGCAGGAACAGCATCTGAACCAGATGTCCTTGGTGACTTTCAGTGGGCAGCTGGTCTTGCCCAACAATGTGGCTCCATCACCTAGAAGAAAAGACCAATGTATTCACACACAAGGAAAGCCAAACAAAGATAGCCAATTAGTTCGAAAAAAGAAGTCATTAATGCAGTTTTGCCACAGCTGTAGTTTAATACTTTGTTGAACTTTGAAATTCGATTCACAAAAGAACTCAAATGCAACTGGCAATATTAAAAAAGTTCCTTTTCTTGAAATATGGAAATCTTAAAAAAATTCTTATATTTTTATTATTTTTATTTATAAAGTATACTTCACATATCTTCTCACTTTGGAAAGTTTTTGTTTTCTAAAAACTGTTCTTTTTCACAAGAAAATGTTTTTACCCAGTACCTTTGGATTTAGAATCTGGATCTGAATACCTTTGGGGGGCTGGATACATAATTATTTGGAAACTAGAACAAAAACAATATCTGGAGATTGTTTGATATGTCGTTTTCTAATTGGCAATGACTGATTATGGCAGTTCAGATGGAAAGTCTTCTATGAAGTTATCAGTAAAAGAATAACAACATGTGCTGCAGTCATGTCCCGCTAATATGGATGCCCATTATATAGACACAATAATGGGGGACCAATCCCCCTCTATGCAACTCTGCCTCGTGAATATTAAAAGCCGGAGTGCAGGCTAAGGTCAGCTAGTTCTGGGAACAAACTGGGTAAATACATGCAAATTTGTCTCATTATTACGGACACAAAGGGGTCCACAAATAAAGAAAAAAGAGCTTAGTTAAGACCTTGGGTTACAGACTTCACCGAGTTCCACTACTTTCGGCTGCTCGTTTCGCTCCCTTCAAAAGGCATGACCTTGGCGCCGAAGATAGGCTCAATTTATCGGGGCTTTCTAGCCAAATGTGCAACCTTTCTTTTCTTATGTTATGATGTTCTTCAAGTTTGTCATCTGTGGCCAGTTTCTAGCTTGTCTGGCCTCTTTCGTCTATGCACATTGGCAGGCAGCCGCGTTTTGGTGGAAAATCAGTCTGGCAACCGTGGGCACACCTTGGCAAGGCGATAACTCCAGAGGGAGCACTTAGGTGGCTCAGGCAGGGACAGTAGTCTTAAGAATAAACACATAGAGGGCTAATTTTAAAGATATAGATCAAATGTGCTCTATGCATAGAGGAGATAAATGATTGAACATGTGATTCTAACATGTAAGGAGTTTAGTGCTGCCCTTCCCGAAGGAGTATCAGATGTACCGGAGCCAGAGTTTCGCTGGAAAAGATGGCAGTTTGGATAACAGTAAAGTAGATGCAATGGAGAGGAGGTTAGAGTGGCGGAAATTATTTAGGAAGAAGTGATTGAAGAACAACTACCTAAGATACCAGGGAGCGCTCATCACACTTTCCCTGAAAACGGGAATAATATGGAAACGGGCGCTTGTTCAGTCATTGGGCGCTTAGTGTATGATTTGCAGTACTCCCAAGTTTGGAACATGTTAATAGTGGGCACTTGAACAAAATAGGCACTTCACTGGTATTTTATGATAAGTAGCACAGCTGGGGGCTGGAGAAAAATTGGGACTTCCTCCCTAGTGGCTCTGGCCCAAGGTCTCAAAACTGTACCCCAGTGGGTCTGATGTTGGGGCGACGCCAACAGAAAATTGGAGACTCCCTCAACGGGGCAAAGAGAAGGGTGGTGCGTGTTTTAGGTTTTTTTGCCCAATCTCTTAAGGGTCATCCCAGCAATCAATCATTCAGACCTGCCAACCCTACAATGCTGAAAATACTACAGGGGATGCCAAAAACCACTACAATTGTGTGAAGAAATAAAAAAACCGTTTTTGTTCTTCAAAATTTAGTCACAAAACGTGACTACGATAGGATAAAGCTTGGCAGCATTGCCAACGTCATTACTTACATCACTCGCGATCGAGAACGGCACGCTACTGAAACTACTAACAACTTCGCCAATCTCTTTTTCAGCCCTTCCCTTCATTATCGCAACTGTCTTGGTTCGAGCACAAGCGTAGTTAATAGCATCCCTTTGAACCTTGGGACATTTTCTAAAAGAGGTCTCCGGCGTGATCAGCCGCCGTGAACGGCTTGTTCTGTTCAACAAAAATGCCGTAAAAAGGCATTCTGCTCGGATAGGTTCGTGATCCGTTGATCGGCTAAAGTACCCTCAAAGCGTCTCATTGGTTTTAACTAGTTTTGCAGAGTCCTTGTGCTTTTTTGTACTGAGATGACACAGAACGTCCCGGCTCAGTACGAACAGTATGTTCCTACTGAGATGGCACAAAACATCACCAGGGCACAAACAACAACACGCGTACCTTTCGCCCTGATAAATGGAAAGTCGGTTGAATAGCTGGGAATGAACACTTGAACATAGTTTTTCCCCGACATCTTGTTGTAAAGGTGGTTTTAAAGGATCATGCGAAAAAGTTTCGGTAAAACAATGCACGACTTGCGCGACAACCCAAATTGCCACTAGGAAGATTTCTTAAACAGGAAGTTATTTTAGATTTGGATAGGTGTTAGCAGCTGGTGTGCTGAACGTGGCATTCACTGGTGGCCATAGTTTAGTCGATTCCTGCTCAGTGCGAGCTTAGGATTAACTTCCACAACGCTTCCACAACGTGCACCGCACACCACCAAGATTGTACTCCTCCTCAGAAGATAAGGGGGGCTCGTTCTGAGTTTACATTCATCGTGGCAAACTCTCTTTTCGGTCAGCAACTTTATGTATGTGTATTAATATTTGCTACAAATGCTTGATATCTGCAAAGCAGAACAGAAAAACAGCAGGAAACTTCTTCAGCGCTCACCCACTTACATCACGGATCACCGAGCACTGGTGGCAGTTGTCAGTGGCATCCAGAACGCAAACCACTGATGGCTACGAGAATTGACCAAGTCGCACCTCCGTCCTCAGGTAGGTGACAGCACTATTCCACCCGCATTGCACGACCGTGCTAGAGCTATCGCTTTCGTTTGTTCGCACATTGTGGGCGAAAAATATGACAATTTTTATCTTGGATTGATGGATAAATTAGGGCAAAGGACTTTGATTCGAACAAGCCCTTGAGCCACTCTGCCTAAATTACACCTAAGACTACTCTTTGTTTTATTGTTGTTGTTTCTTTGTCATTTTTTAGCCCTTCTTACCATTTCTCCAGCCATCTCTTAGTTCACTTAAACTTTTGGAAACCACCGATTCCTTCATCAACCCCTCCAATCTTAAAGCAATGAAAAAGTCTGCCTTAGTCTAGGTATGTACCAGACTTTGCGTATCAACAATGCTCTGCTGTTACATTCACCTGTCCCCACAGTGTACAATCTGTACTTGTCTGCTCAGATCTTGACCGATAAGTCCCGGTCATCAGTACCCCTCTTTGTCACAGAGAGAGCAAACTTTTTTGACTTGTCAAAAAAACTTTTTTTATCCAAATTGTTGCGCACACTAGGCTTCGTTTCCAATCTCAACTACCTTATATCTTTTTTAGCTTCCTTCACTGCCCTCTTAAAAGAACAATGAAGACGATTTTACTTAATTTTTTTAATGGTGTTTTTAGGCTTCTTAGGAACCTAGCACAATGCCCAATTTTTATAGACATTTCTGATACATATTTTTGTGCCTACGAAGAAACTGAAGAAACCGAAGCTGAACTATCTCCATTCTCATTTCTGGGCCTCCGAAAATGAAGATGACGTAGGGAGCGCCGTCAATGTGAATAGTCGGTATCAGTAGCATTTAAGAGATCCAGACTCTGGTTACCGTGGTGGGTTATAGCAGCGCGGTGGCGTGGTCGTTCCCAAAGTAAACACGACACCGACATCTGAAACCGAAACCAAATGTCTCCCTCGCGTTCTGCGCTGTGTTCTTTTTTATTTATATTGTTTGCCCATAGTTGCTTGTTGCCCGTCTCGCGTCCAGCGTAGCAAAGAAAAAAATAATTATGCTGTTTTATTTAAGTTTTAGTAATCATTTCGGTCCGATTTATACTTTTTATGGTTACTTAAAGGGCAACTCCGCATCAATTCCGAAGATTTCGGGATAATGAGTGATTTCGAATCAAAAAGCCCTAGTAAAAGACACTACGCCGTTTGCTTCGCTAAAAACGGGATATATATTTTTAAATCTCATTTTAAACACGAGCGGAAATCGAAACCGAAACTTCGGCTCCGTCCGGCAACATTGACCTCGGGCCGCTAAGTACATGGCCATCACGTGGTACGCAGATGTCACGTGATCCTCGGCCCAACGACCGGGTGGGATGGGGGCGAGGCGTGTGGCAGGCGCGAGTGTCGTCTGCTGTGCACCGCACTCTTCGCCACGTTTCCGGTGTCTACGGTATTCGACGACGTCTGCACAACTGCGGCATAAGTCTGCGCGACGTGGTGTCCACAGTGTGGACGAAACTCCGAGAGACAATAATCACAAACGGTGAGACGACGACAGTGGTTGTGACGCTAAAGACGGCGGTAACGGCGGGACCACGGCGGGCGGCCGGTCTGCTCCGAAGAAGCGCTCTGCGCAGGCGCGTACGCCAATCACATGGACACCGCTGAGCGCAGAGAGGCAATGTTGCTGACGTCATGCGCTACGCTCGACGGGAGAAGTAAAAACAAGCAGAAAGGGGGCCATGAAGATGACGTTTAGCTCAATGTTGGCTCCGCCCATGCCGTAGCCTTGACTGCGCTGTTGGTTGCGCCTGAATTCGCCTGCTCGAGTCAGCCGATTTCGGCAACTTGGCGAGTTGCAAAGTTAGCCGGACCGTTTAAGAAACATTTAGACAGAACTGCGTCCGTAATATTTGACGTGTGGTCTTCCTAGGCGATACTGAAGAGGACTGCATTGTTCTTTCAAAACCAAAAATGAAGCGGAGTTGTCCTTTAAGTGGAAATTGGAACAGCGTTTAAATCACAAACCAAAACGTGTCCGAGAACACGTCTGTCTCGACCAATCACTGACGCATCTCTTGTGACGTCGCGCTTCTAGGCCCCGCAACGTCACACAAACTCCGCTTCTCCTGGAACTCTCGGGGCGTCGCCGCAATCGATCTTGGTAGCATTATTACCGCGACTGCTTAATTGATTTGCGCGGCACACAAGTGCCGGTTTCGGCTGAAATTTGGGCAACGTTGCCTGGGACGTGCATGCAGCCCAGTTCAATCGCCAAAAAGATAACCGAAATTGCCTTCATTATCCCTTTAACTGACTTTGTCCTTTTCATTCTTTTGCAGCATTAGCCCAGTACCTGGTAAACAGCCCGATTCCTCTCTTCCATCTCCACACCCCTCATGCAATGGCGACAAGGTGCTTTGGAGTCCTTGCCTCGCGGGCGCCCTCCGGTGGCGCAGCTGGTAGGATGCGAGCAGACAACGCATTATGTTAAAGCATGGAGCGGCTATGTTAGTTTGCATCTATGCCGATTAAAAACAGTTTATTTATTAAAGAAACGTGCATGACGTTTATGTAAGTGATCTTTCGAAGTTGTTTTTTATATTAAAAAAAAACTTTAAAATGTTTAGAAAACAGCCTGGAGCTTCACGATATAGCAGTGTTGGAACTAAAGCATTACAAGTAACGACGTCACTGTAACGTGTTAATTTTTTTACTAGCATACTCGTTAGAATCTGAAATGAATAACGAGTTATGTCGTGATTATTTTACGGTATCTCCTATCAAATTACGTAACCCATTACTCATTACGTTTGAATAAAAATGGCTGCATGATTGTTTAAAAACAAAATTTTTATTCTGTACACTGCGTAAAAGTGCCAAAGAAACCCCAACAAAGCTATGCATAAACAGCATCATTTCAAGCTCCTTCCGAAGACACTTTTAACGTTTAAATGACTGGGCCCAAAAAGGTGCGAGATTATCACTGCGTGAAATCCCTAAGCGTTTTTGGTGCAGTCTTTTTAGAGAAGCTGCTAAGATCACCGTCGCCATACCCTGAGCAGCCGTCTCGCTGGAAAGAGACATCTGTTCAGAACGTAACAATCTGCCGCCGCTCGAAGGATTCTCCATCAGCGTCTCAAGCTACTCCAGCTGGTCACATCCTTGTCTTCAAAACAAATTAATTCTCGTTCTGTCAACAACAAAAAGGATAAACTACAAGTTTGGAAGCGGTGACGTTCCCACGCTCTGAACCAAAACAAGTCTGCCAGCGATGGCCGGGTGCTCACGTGTCGTTAATTGGAAATGCGACGTTAATTTGTGAAGGAATAAAATAATGTTTATTTTACTGGCTAACTTTGATTACATGAAGCGGCCTATTTTGCGTCCGTTACGTGGCTTGCATCCGGTCGTTCTCTTCAGAGCAGTTTCTTCCTCCCAGGCAGGTGCTACGGGCAAGGTTCAGTTCTCTGAATCGTGCTCGTGAAGCGTCACGTGCTCGAGGATATACGTTACATATCCTACCGACAGTTAATCTTTTATTAACCTGACCAATGCAGTGTGAATTTCTTTGTTAGTATTTTTGGCGTTATTGAAATTTTATTGTTGTGTGCTGTTTTGAATTGCTTATTTATATTGTTGGTTGCGGGCTTGTGCTGTTTGTGCGAGTTTCCAACGTATTAAGGGGACCTGTACCCAACTCCTCTGCTGTAATGCTCCGGCGTGGCAGAGTAAAAATAAATAAATAATCCCTCTGAACAAGTGTATTTTTGCAGAAGTTTATAGAGGCAGTTTATTATAAACAGCTGTCATATACAAACAGTGAAACACAAAGTAACGACAAATTGACGTAAAAGTAATGTCCATTAGTCATGGCAAGTAATGACACCGGTATTTCATTACATTTGCAAAATGGTAACGGAGCTTTGTAACACGTTAGCTTTTTCAAGCTAATGAATAATGCTATTTCGGTACCTATTTTTGGTAATGGGCACAACACTGCATTATAGATTGCGTGGCAATGTCAGGGCTCTTCACAGCCCCTCTGATTGTTGTTTTTTCCGGATTTGATAAGGCTGCCGTAGAAAAAGGTTTTGCATTCACCAGAGTAAATCACGGGCTGTCTTCTTAGGAGTGCACGCGTGCACACCTAGCTACATTGATCTTGCCGATACCAACGCTTTTATCCAAGTGTGACTCGACAGTTGCTGACGAGCAAATGTTCGTCAGCGACAGACGCTCCACTCCTGCATGGAATATGTGGCGAAGAAGTTTGTCAGATCGCGACTTCAGCTAGAAAGAAAAGCAGAAATTTTCACACATTCCTTAAAGGGACACTGACAGGGTATTTATGCTCGCCGAGGTTTTTAGCTGTATGTGACATATGAGAGCCCAACTACCCAGAACAGAATTTGCGGCTCGAAATTCGGTTTCTTTCCGCCCGAAAACCGCCGATCGAGAACTGGCCAGTTTGAGTCGCGCTCACTCTCTTTTCCGTGGTCACGGGCCGTTTTCTAAGGTTTCGACGCGACCACCAAATTTAATCAAAGTCGTGGGTCATTGAAGGCACACAGTCAGTATTAAAAATAAAAAAATTTGAAACCCATTTTTTGTGGCTTCCAAAAAGCTGCAAATACGTTGATTGAAAAAAAAGGTAGCACAGACAACCGGAAGCATTCTGTGCGTTCACTGCATAATTCTCAACATGGCGTCGTTTCGCGTATTGTGGGACTAGCAGATGGCAGCGGACGATGGGCGTTGGACCTCTACTTCAGAACTGTCGTTCACGGTACCAGCGAATTCCGTCTTCCTTCGAAAGAGAAATTTTGGACCGATCGAAAGAACTGATATTCATCCCGTACGACACGCCCGACCAGCAAGCCGATTGCACGAAGACGTTGCCGAGCCGTCGTCCTTCTCGTGGCTGAAGACATCGCTCGCTCAACGTCAAGCACGAGTGCTTGCTTCGAGTTGAATACGCACGCGTACGGTTTCTTTACGAGGTGCGAATGTGGCGCACGCGTGGTGCTGCCCGACTTCAAGCCGGGAGTGCATGTATTGAAGGGAAATCGGCATCAAACTTCCGACATACAGCCTACCCGCCGCATTACTACGCATGAGTGAGTTCCTTCAGTAGCTCAGTAGAAAGACGTCCGCTTCACACGCTGTGGGTCGCCTGTCAGTACCGCCCGATCAGGCCGAGTTCCATTCGCCCCAAGGAAGCCACACGGGGAGCACTATCATGAAGAAATATTTTATGAATACTCAATTGTGTGAGTCAGCCGGGTGCTGCGGAGGGCCAAGGCTGCCTTGTGGTCCGGGTCTTCCCTGGGCTCGCTCAGCACCGTCTCTTCCGTTCGTCACGGCACCTGGCTCTGTCTGTCTCCTCGCGCCCTGCCGCGAGCCTTCCTTTTCTTCTTCTTCGCCCACGGCGCCGTCCGCCCACGTGCAGTGTGGCTCATCGTCCCCCACAACGCAGAGGGCACGGGTTTGATCCCTGGTGTGGGTGTACCTTTCTTTTTCTTTTTTTGTGAAGCATTTTGCAATGTTTACATTTCTTTTTTTACAATTATCACTGAAAAAAACAATTGTTGTGGACGATACGTCGCTGAACTAAATGGTATGTGATTCCATTTTTGACAGCTGCGAACTCAATGTAGTCACTTTCCACAAAATGCAAGGAGCATATGAATCGGGTAGCGTCTGCTTTCCGAGCTTCGCGTAACTGTTCTACAGGAATTGCAGCCAGCCATTGATCCCGACCCATTGATCTTTCGGAAACTTGTGCACTCTGCCGCACAATGCCACTTTCAGATGCAGGACATGTGAGGCAACTATTCACGCAACATCTTGGGAGTATTCTTTTCGGAGCCGATCACGGGAATTCACCACGGCACTCGGGCACTCACTACTAATTGCCAACACTTAAATGTACAAAACAACTCCTCTTGAAGTACAGAACAGCGAGCGGAACAAACATAACTCCAAAGGAATCACACGGCGAACGAACGCATTTCGTCTGCTACGTGCTACTTAAAATGCAAACCTTTGCACACACTTTTACCAAACCTGAAAATTTCTTGAAGCGACCACAAAAACCGGTAAAACAGAGGTGAGCTCTGCGAGCTGTTTCTTCGTCGGTTAGGTTTAGCGGATTCACCACCGTAAAATGAACGATCTCGCTGAAAGCACTGAGAATACTTAACACGCCAATTTTTCCGGTTACGGTCACAAACCAATGTCGTCCCGTAACATTAGTAATCCTCGCACCGTCTAATGAACAAGCACTTTGTAGAACCAGATATCAATCGCCGTCATGCCGGACCACTCACACCCCCACACCACTGTCGGCCATTGTCAACAAAATTATGTGATCCCCCGTCCAAGTACCACGTGACGCCTGCGCCACTCCACACTCCGACGGCTAGAGACGGAGTGGTAGGGAGTGCTCCGAGAGGGAGGGGCACCCTCGGAAAGAACCAGCCGATCAGGCCACCGCACTCTCTTTCCACCACCCGATCTCGCACGCTCGGGAAAGAGCGCTCGAGGGAGCGCAGAAAGAGCCACGCGAATTCGCCATAACTCAGTCGCGTATAGATCATATACACTACGGTCTAAAGAAGAGAAGCCCGAAGGACAAGTCATTTCTGAAAAAGTAGCTGACCATTATTTTGTGGCAGTAGCTATGGCAGATTAAATTCAAAACAGTAATAAAGCTATCAAAGGCTCATTTATATATAATAAAATAGTCGGTAAATACATCCAAGAAATAGACTGGAACGTTGTTGCCAAAGTACACAACCCAGCAAAATTATAAGATAATATTGTCAGTATATTCAAAGATATTTATGCAAAGTCAACTCAAAGATGAAGTACGGAAAAACGTAAGCCACAGAATCAATCAAAGAAAGTGATGACCTGATCAAAGAAAAAGAAGAAAACTTGGCAACTACTGAAATGATTTCCTAATAATAATAAGTACGAAGAAAATCAAGGAATAATTAGGAATGAATTTACCATATTTTCCAGTTTTTAGTTTATTTCTTAGGTAGTCCGCACTCAGCGCATAGTCCGCACGCCATGCATAGTCCGCAACTGGTGCCTTCAGTCGGTTACAAGTCAAGAAGGTAGCAGCAAATGCCCCTCAAAGGGAATCTTGTATTCCTCCGCCACCAATCGCGTCCTGTGGTTTCCGTGACGTCACGACCTGCGCGAACCAATCTTGTTCTTGCAAACAAATATTTTCAACATGAATGCCAGGCAGAATTTCTACGACTCCAGTATCTTGCAGCAATTATTCTGTTGTTTAATGCGGTTTTCACTTACCCGAGTGTACGTCGCTAAGTCATAACCGCGTCCTCTTTATTCGCAATAGTTTCTGCGCGACAGCGTGAGAATCCAGCGATAGCATTGCCATCGAAAAGTTTGACGCAAGAGTAAGGCCTAGCATCGTACATACGTCGAATGCCGTCACCTTAGTCTGCCTCAGGTTGCGCCTCAACATCGTGACGGCATCGTTTTTTCTTCGCAGTGGTTTCCGTGGAGTGACGTTAAAATGCAGCGGTCACCAAACTCTTCTTTATAAGTGTAGTGGGCTGTGCGAGATGGGCATAAGTTGTCTTCACCCGATTTCGACCGTATCTTTGCTGGCATTAATAAATAGTCTGTCTACTGAAATGACGCCTTCGAAGCAGTATGCATTCATCTGTGAAGCATAGCGTCCTCGCGTCGCAATCAGCTGAACGGTTATCTATGACTGCGATAGTACCATTGGGTGCACTCTTATTCGCAGTAATGAGCTGTTACATACATCATGTGGCATACAAATGATAAAGCCAGTCATGCAAATGTTACAAACATTTAATTGATATTGTTTTAGACGTTAAGAAGCTGATGTCTTCTTTTAGAAATAAATCAGAGAATTTGAAGGAAGCAGATTTGGTTCTCTCAAATGCTTCCGAAAATTCTGCTTGCTCTCAGAAGCCCTGGCAGTCGTATGTTTATGCTTCGAAACCCGGGCTATGGGACGTGTGTACCCCCTCGCATCGCGTCGCGCCTAAGGTATTACCGGCAAACACGCACCAACTTTTCCGATTATACGTATTTACTTCGCAGAATGAACGCACTTTTTTTCCCGAAAATCGAGGCAAAGTTGGGGGGTGCGTTCATTACGCGAGGTAAAATTTTTGCGTCCGTATTTACTGGCATAATGAACGGACCTTTTATCCCGCAAAAATGGACCTAGCTTCTTATCTTGCGCGCGCGCGCGGCGACTCCAAAAATGAAACTGCGACGTGCGCAAAAAGAAAAAAGCACACTGCCCCTTTCCATGTTTTTTTTTCCCCGCCTGTCGCAAGCTTGTTTTGTTTGCCCGCACGTAGCCCGCGCTTTCGCGACCTCGCTGCACCAGGATAGAAAAGTGCGGTTCATTTCGAGGGCTTCTCGCCTCTCTTCCAAAGTGCGAGGAGGAGGCGAGGGCAGGATCTTCACTATGTGCGCTTTGCTTGGGCGAGGGCTTCTGCTTTTCTTCTTATTCCTGCGCGCGGCGCGCGACCCTAAAAACCAAACCATGCACGGGATAAAAGAAAAACAAAAAGCTCCTCTTATGTTTTTTTTCTTTCTTATTTCTGTTGATTCTTTTTTTTTTGTTGGCCGTCTTTCGCAAGCTGTTTTGCTTTGCTTAGGCGAGGGCTTCACCGCTTCTTCTTTCTTATCTTCTTGCGCGCGACCCCAGGACCAAACTGCGCTGTGTGCAAAAAAGAAAAAAGATCTCCTTTCTTGTTTTTGTTTTTCTTTCTCTCGGTTCCGATTTTTTTTTTTTTTGTCTGCCTTCGCAAGTTGTTTTGTTTCGCTTTCGCTTAGGCGAGGGCTTCTCCGCTTCTCTTAACTCCTTGCGCGCGGCGCGAACCCAAATCACAGACTGCGCTGTGCAAAAAAAAAATCTTTATGCTTTTTTTTTGTTGCTTTCGTTGGATCCTTTTTATTTTTTTTAACGCCTTTTACAAGGCGTTTTGTTCGCTCACGCTGCCCATGCATTCGCGACCTCGCTGCACCAGGATAGAAAAGTGCGTTCATTTTCGCGCGCGTGAGGAGAGGGGGTCAAAATTTTGACGTCCGAGTTAAAAGTGCGTTTATTACGCGAGTGAAAAAAAAAAGTCAAAATTTTGAGAGCCGATTTGGGGGTGCGTTTATTACGCGAGTGCGTTCATTGTGCGAGTAAATACGGTACTTTAAAAAGGAAAATTTTGTCCGCACTATTCGATCGCAGCTGAAAAGTATGTCAAGAAAGTTTATTGCAAGGGCAGCTTCCTAGTTCCTGAATTGTGGCTTTCTTATATTCAAAATATTTATTTAAATCAAAATTCAAAACATACTGAATACCCAGATGTCCTGATCTTGGTTCGAATGCAAGCGGCATAATGGTTTGTCTTTAAAACAATAAAATCAACAATGTTTGAATCAAGCAACAATTCAAACCGTTTATAATTACATTTCTGACGCAGGTTTATCTCTGCATTATACCAGGCCGTAGCCGCAAACGAGCTCGTCAGAGTCCGTCATCATCTTTCTGGTCTACCTTGGCAAAGACAGACTCATGTAGAAAACATATCGAACTTTTTGGAGGCAACTTCGCAGTCCTCATTGTCAGAGCTTCCATGAAACCATCGGCAAAAAGGGTCCCTGTCGTTTCATCAACTTTTTATCGACTCTCGTTTCATAGACACTGATTGCTTCATTGATACTACCACACCGTGCTGTGAAG
Source organism: Ixodes ricinus (assembly GCA_037355805.1). NCBI lineage: Eukaryota > Metazoa > Arthropoda > Arachnida > Ixodida > Ixodidae > Ixodes > Ixodes ricinus. The sequence goes on from JAZHYW010035368.1 coordinate 93,258, forward strand.
TTTCATCGACACGCAAATTGCACGCTGTAGGAACATTTTGTTGTGCGTTTAACACTGGGGCACATGTTAAACTATCCGACTCACCCAGTTCACAACGCTTCGCGGCGACAGTCTGCAGCAGTTCATTACAATAATGTGAACCCACCCGGCCCACCCGTTTATGCTGCTTCGCAGCAGCGAGTACGGGTGGTCCCGCCCCACGCATGTACCCGCACCCTCGCTCACCAACAAACCAGCGCACCCCTAACCAAAAAAAAAAATGTTGTCGACGAAACATAGCAAGACATGTCAATAAAACGAGTGTCGATGAAACAATCTGTTGATAAAACGGCGCAGTGTTGATGAAATGAACTGTCGGGAAAATGTCATTTGATGAAATGAGAGGCACCGCACAAAAAGCCAGTTTCCGAGCCGCGTTACTTAAACACCATTGCAACTGGCATCATTTTTACATACCCATTGCCAAACAAAATGAGCTCTAAACAAAAAAGTAATGAATTTCACGTCCCTCTGCTGTTAAAGTTCACGACCTGGAATGGTCAAGGAGCAGCTGGTTCGTCTCCATCAGGCAAATTTGAAATGGTTCTGGACTGGACAAGATGTACTCGTTATCGGCGTTATTGGTGCAAAATTATGACGAGTACAGCGGGCTCGGGCCTGAAAGTTAAGGGTTAACGTGGGGCTCCCTAAGCCAAGGGGTATGGCGAGTGAACACCGACAGTGGGAAGCGACCACCTACCTATCCGATCTCGTTGCAAGCCTTACGACCTCAGCCTTCAAAGGGCTCTGCATGATTCGTCGTATGGGATAACTTCTCAGCAGCCCATTAGATGGATCCTACAATTCTGCTCCAAGAGTACATCCCCAGGCCTTCCAGGAGGCGACCCACTTGATGCGGGTGCAAGAGTGGACCTCAAATCGTGACCTGCACCTATTTAACTTCTGGGCCAGCTGATGGGAGCACTACAGCAGCACCAATGGAAAAGGGGATTACGTCTGTTACAGACTATAGCATCACAAAACCCAGAAATACCTCCATTCAATCTAAACCAATTTCAGAAGCCACCTAAGCACTCAAAAACGACCTTTCAGTACTTCACAACGCTGCCCTTGGCAACAAGTATGGCTGCAATCTGTGCATTTTGGTTCTTAACAGCTCCAAAAAGGTTCGATTTAATCCTCTACATTGCACTAGTCCGGGGGGCTCAAAACTGAGGTCTCGATGGACGACCGCTTCACTTCATCACAGCGTTCCTGCAAGACTGACGATATCAAGCTTGAGTCTAAGTGAACTAGGCCCAGTTATTGGCATTGGCATTCCCCAGATCCCCGTCCTCTCACCAATCCTTTATCAATGTTGTAGCAGACTTTTCCTCACGTCAAGCAATCGGTGCTGTTTTACGATATATTTCAAGCGAGTAGAATGGCACTTCTGAAATTCAGGAAATCGATGTCACACCCCTTCAGACTGCACCTCGGCGCACAGGGCAGCCTGCTCCTCATCCACCACGAGGTGTTAGCCAACTCGCCGAAGTGCGACCCAAGAGTCATAATGGCCATCGACTTCAAGAGAGCCTTCGACGTCCCTATTATGCCTCAAAACAGAGCACTACCACTGGGATTTTGGTCTCCACTGTGCTAACACAAGTTATTGTTATTCCCAGAGTGGCCTGTCGTGTGAATGGCCACAAACGTCCAGGTTATGCTTTGAAACAGATCACTGGCAGTGAGAGTTAGCTGCCCACAGTGCTGACACACGTTATTGTTATTCTCACAGTGGCCTCGACCGTGTGAATGGCCACCGACGTACAGTTTGTGCTTTGAAACAGATCACTGGCAGTGAGAGGTAGCTTCCCACAGTGTCGACACACGTAGTTGTTATTCTCAGAGTGGCCTCGGTCATGTGAATGGCCACCGACGTACAGTTTGTGCTTTGAAACAGATCACTGGCAGTGAGAGGTAGCTGCCCACAGTCTCGACACATGTAGTTGTTATTCTCAGAGTGGCCTCGGTCGTGTGAATGGCCACTAACGTCAGGTTTGTGACTTGAAACAGATCACTGGCAGTGAAAGTTAGCTGTCCACAGTGTCAACACACGTTATTGTTATTCTCAAAGTGGCTTTGGCCGTGTGAATGGCCACCAACGACCAGTTTATGCTTCGAAATAGATCACTGGCAGTGAAAGTTAGCTGCCCACAGCACTCACACACATCATTGTTATTCTCAGAGTGGCCTCGGTCGTGTGAATGGCCACTGACAACGTTTGTGCTTTGAAACAGATCACTGGCAGTGAAAGTTAGCTGTCCACAGTGTCAACACACGTTATTGTTATTCTCAAAGTGGCTTTGGCCGTGTGAATGGCCACCAACAACCAGTTTATGCTTCGAAATAGATCACTGGCAGTGAAAGTTAGCTGCCCACAGCGCTCACACACATCATTGTTATTCTCAGAGTGGCCTCGGTCGTGTGAGTGGCCACCGACAATGTTTGTGCTTCGAAACAGATCACTGGCATTGAAAGTCAGCTGCCCACAGTGCTGACATATGTTATTGTTATTCTCAGAGTGGCCTCGGTCGTGTGAATAGCCACAGGCGTCCCCTTTAGACTTCAAAACAGAGCACTCATACTGCAATTTTGCTCTCCGCTGTGCTAACACACGGTTTTGTTATTCCCAGAGGCCTCAGTCGTGTGAATGGCCACAGACGTCCCATTTATAGCTGTAAAGCAGATCACTGGCAGTGATCTGTTGTGTCATTTTTCTTAGACAAGAAGAGCTTATTTGCAATCAAAATTCAATTTGTTACGTAGCGAAGGTGTTTAGACAGCAGGAAGTTAATATGGCATCTGATGTCTTTGCCGTAGATAGGCTGCAAACTTTTGTTTTCGCGAAATTGAACTCTATACTGCTGATTCATGGCACAGTGCAATGTATAGACCAGCTTAGACATTAGTGCAACAAAAATAAAAAGTTTGTCTGGTGGCTTCCATATCGAAAAGCCACGAACAACGCTATACGGCAACGAGCAAAGAAGCATGACAACATGAGACATGGAAGGTCAGTGGTGGACAAGAATGACAATCCAATTTTACAGCATAAGGACCGTTTAGTGTTCCGAGATGTTCCACACTTTCTCCTTAATGTTGGCGTTAAGCTTCATCAAGGGGCTCGACACCAGACAGGTCACTCTCGAATGGCGTGTCTTCTCCATCCAGCTGGATGACGATGGGCTG
>JAZHYW010035370.1:0-10828 GCA_037355805.1 Ixodes ricinus
TAGGCTTGTTTTGGAGTAGCCATAATTATTCTAAGAAGGCGAACCACTTCACAACGGCAGCCAAGAGCGAGTTCGATGTTCACTACAGCCCGCCAGTTACAGCCCAAAGATGAAGAATGGCGACCCCCTGTTTGTCGTCTGCTAGCGGAGTAGAGCGCGTGCCCTCTCCTTTTACCCCGCCGAACCCGCTGAATTTCCCGGATATATGGAGAGGGCGTTGCTCTCGAACAAAATGGCGCCGCCCAGAGAGCACTAAATGGAATGGTCTATGGTGACATACGTGTCCGACCTATGCGCATTCAAGAACATTTTGCTGTTGTTGTTGTTCTTGTTTTGGAGTGGGGAGTTTAAGCCCCTTACGTTCTAAACCTCGGCAGGGCACTTTCATTGTCGGTCGGCCGTCGCTCGGGTGTTCGCGTTTGCATTGATAAAGTCTGTACACCGTGCCTCCCCTCATGTGAAGGTAAGCATGTCCATTGTCTTCAATGTGCAGCGATCCGATTGTCATCTTCTACTATTTTTTTAGTTTCAGGATAAATCGCAAGTTGCAGTCGTAATAACAACGCAAATCTTCTGGCATGGGAATTCGCCTAACTTATCCCCGTTCTCTCTAAACAGCTCACTGCATTCTCTGGTGTATAAGTAGCGGGTTTTTTTCCTAAAAAACCTGCGTTAGTGGTGTTTATACAACGGTAGGACTTATACGCGTTTTCCTTTCCTTATACGTATGAACCTTAACTGCGCAAATTTGCAGCGGGGTTCTATTCCACGTTCGATCTGACGATGAGAATATTTAAACTGGCTCCCGCTTGCGCATATATATTGGCGACTCCGGCGAAATCGACGCGGCGTAGCGGCAACGCCGAGAAGCTTAGGAGAAGAGGTCGTTCCGACTCTGTCGTCTGCTATCGCTGCTTGGTTCTCGTAGGCAGCATAAGAAACAAACATCGTTCCCAGTAATAATTTTTATGCTTCCACCGTGCCATTTTACGCACTGACTAGAAGAAGGTTTCTACGTCGAAAACTCGCTCTGCTCGTACGTAACACCGATTTTAAGCTGCAGTGCAAGAAATTTATGCTGGTCCGCATGGTGAGAACGACGAAAACGACCTTTTTCGTCCGCCATTTCGCCGAGTAGCGCGCCTCCAATAGTTCGCTGGAGTCGCGAATAGCGATCCCAATACACATATGCGTGCTTATCAATATGGTTTCGCAGCGTTAGCAGTACATATAAATCACAGCAACTTTAACAAAGGTACGACTTATCCTGGCAACATCATGGCTTCCGCAGCGGCACGTTACCGCTGCGGAAGCCATATTTCGTCGCTTGTTCGTTCAGGTGCGCTCTTTTCTTCAATCATCTCACCGAAGCCATTCGTGGATTACGCGCCCGATTTTTCTGTTTTTCTGTTTGCGGGGCAAGATTACACCTTGGCGGATCCATCCGCTGTGCCACGTCTGGGCACTTTCATCAACCTCGGCTGGCAACCAGGGACGTCGACGGAGGGGCGTGGCGTAGCCCGGCCAGTCGGGGCATAGAGTAATATAGTAGAACGTAAAGAGTGGCCACTCGGACCCTATCGCGGCCCAGGAAGTAGGTTTCACGGCAGCCGCCAGCTGGCGCCGTGGTGCCTAATTATTAATACATTTGTTATATTTGCCCCATTCATAAATTGTTCTATCTTAATTTAGAAGCTTTTAAAATTATTAGTAGCTTCGAAGGTTAGAGAAAAATATTCCCATGATTGCAACTTCCGCTTAGGCAAAACGCCGCCAACGCCGCCATAACAGCAGCCTGGGCTCGGCGGCTCGGACAGTCTGCCTGCTGTTCCTGCTCGTCACGTGGATTTCTCGGTGTTCACTTGGTGGAAAAGGTGAGCCATTTCAAAACACTATTACGCAACCACATGAGGAGTGTTTCACGGGTCTGTTGGGCGTCAGCGTCTTTCGGGCTCGCCGCTTTTCTCTGTTCCATCAGGTTTCATAGCGTGAAATGCAGCAGGGCAGAAGCGTCTGACGCTGCAAACACGTGCGCGCTATCTTCAGCGACGCTGATTCCAGCTTTCACTTCTCAAACGCGCGTGCATTACATGCTCATTTAAAGCGCCGAGCTCTCTCTCGTAGTTGCTTCTTTCCTGGCATTTACGGTGAAATGGAGCTGTGCACACGGTTTCTGCGGGGGCTGAGAGTCGGTGACGCCAAGGAGAGGTCCTGAGACGCTTCGCTCAATGCGGTGTGGTTTCATCCTACTCGCACGGGTTTTTCATTCTTTGCGTGAGGTTTTGTCCTTATTAATGTTGAAAGTACATGCCGCAGCACCGTGCTTTTGATCTGGTCGAGAACAGCCTGCTCAGAGAAATTAAATCACAGGTGAGCAAGGCATCCGATCGTCTGCCTAATTCGGTGCGCCCTGCGCGCTGGGATATGCTGGAGTACCATACTGAACCATAGTATCATGAGGCGGCGAAGCATTGGTTTCACGTCGTTCGAGTTGGTGTATACTGACATGTAATTCATCTTTTTTGTTTAAGGGCGCTGTTCGTGCACTGTGGTTACCTCGTGATTTATACAGTACGAACTTGACCTTGTGTTTTGTATATTTGTACAGTTTATTGTGTCTTGACCAGCTCCCTTTTCGCAGGCATATTGGAATCTCACGGCGCCAATTCTGTAAATTTTCTTCTGCAGCGCACGCCGTCGAAATGCCCAGCTACGGTAGCTACTGCTGCGTAGCGTGGTGCGGTAACAACGGAAGAACGTCCAAGAAACCGGGAACAAAGTTGTATACTCCTGTCCATTGGTCACGCAACTTGGATGTCATTGGGCCTTTCCTGTTCTTGTTCACGATTGCTGCTTTAGTTTGATGTGGAGCTTGTACATAGGCAAGAAGAGTCATATTGTTTGGACAAGAGCCGCGGGCTAGTCATGTTTTGAATTGCAATTTTATGTTGTGGGGACAATCTGCAGGTGTGGAATATACAAGGATTAGTTTTTGCAAGATTGTACCTTATGATAGAGGCGACGGAATTTGTGGATAACAGATTGTTAAATAATGATTTGTTATGCTAAGAGTCTTTTTGTGCTTTAATAATTGATACTCGAAGTTCTTGTGCACTAACAAGGCAGGTATTTTACACGGCGAGCTACTTAGGAGAATTTGTTTGTGTGGGCACCCAAACAAATTTGTGTGGACTCTGAAGACTATACCACTACCCTGTGTGTGGACCATAGTCCGGAAAATACGGTACCTAACAGAACGGTGCACACTGCACGCCGAGCTTTTCCAGGTATAATTTGTAATGACCAGGTTGCAGGCCAGCAGTCGACCAGTCTTTACTAGCGACTGCAGAACCACTTGATGTGTGTTTTTTTCTAGTGTGTTCGTGTTGAATGTTTCTTTATTGGTATGGATCTTCGTATTGGGTCACCCGGCTTTGTCAGTTGTGAACTTTTAGATGTTTCCTCCTCAAACTTGTACAAAAAGGCTGATGAGGTTTTTCTGAAAAATATCCTTTGTAACACGTCCTGAAACATTTAAGTGCAAAAATAATTTTCACGGTCATTTGTTTGTTTTTTTATGCAAAGTAACTATTTTTTATGGTTATCTTCGTGGACAAAATAAAAAATTTAATATTTGTTGATTGCTGCCTTCTGTTGGTTGTCCTTTTTTTCCTGTTCCGTGACATAGTTTTATATATATATATATATATATATATATATATATATATATATATATATATATATATATATATTTCATATTGGGATTGTACATGGTTACCTCGTTACCTGTCTGTCCTGAAATTGTAAATGAATATAAGCGTGCTTTTGAGTTGTTGAATACACAGCTCAAACGCCCAAGTAAATTCTAAATTAGCAACAGTAACTAAATTTAAAATTGTAATTAAACTTGAGAAAGAAAACGAGAAGGACGGACGACCATAGTTTTCTTCCTCAAGTTTAATTATCTCTTTCCTACCCGCTCGTTCTGTCCTTAAAATTGTAGTTAGTCACGACAGCCTAGGTGGCGCAAGCTACCACACAATACAGTTGGAAGCACTAATATTAATTATCTATTTATTTGACTATTAGTATTCTGTGACTCTATCCATCTTGAAAACGAAACCGAAAGCATCCAAACAGGAAGTCACGAAACATTTCACGGCGGCCGCTAGGAGCGCTGGTAGTCGAGTGGGCCGCTGGGGTCTATGGGAGTGGCCACTCTTTACGTTTTACTATATTACTCTATGATAAGGCCGCCACCGCTGCGGAAGCCATGACGCAAATTCGCTTGTTCGTTCAGGTTGGTTACCTCAAACACGTCAAATGCTATCGTAGCAATGACCTTTGTCTGTTTTTGGTGTCGTGCCCCAACGACGATGTGTGCTCTTGGTGGAAAGCGTTTTGTTATTACTGTTTCCAGTACACGTACGTTTTTTCGGTCTCTCAGCTCCTCTTATTAATGTCAGGAGACGTCGAAATGAATCCGGGCCCTGATACCGCCATTGACCACGTAGATAACCCAGGACCTCATACCGACAGCGCCCACATAGCGAGTATTCTAGCTGCTGTGCAGAGGATCGAGGCTACGCAGACAGACATGTTGGCGAAGGTCGTGTCTCTAGAGAGAGGGCAAAAAGCTACCGATATATCAGTTCAACAACTGTTCTCTAGGATAAGTGCTGTGGAAGCTAAGTTGGCTGCGACCGACACTGCGTCGGAAACTACGCTTCAGCCTTCCCAAGGCATGTCTGTCGAGCTGGCGAATATCCAGAAACAGTGTGAAGACAATGAAAATCGACTTAGAAGGTCAAATCTGTTGTTTTTTGGTTGCCCTGATAACCAATCTGAAACGTGGGGGCAATCGGAGGAAAGAATCATCCAGTTTTGCGCGCAGAACTTGGGCATTGCGCTCGACCCCTCAAATCTTGAAAGATCGCACCGGCTGGGAAAATTCAATCCCAAGAAAACTAGACCAATCATTGTCAAGTTTGCCCGATTTAAAGATAAAGAAAACATTTTGTCCTCTGGTTTCAAGCTAAAAGATACCCCTTACGCTGTGCGTGAAGATTTCTCCGAGTCTGTGCGACTTGCTCGAAGCAAACTTTTTCAATACGGAAAAGACTTAAACGTACCGTTTAAAGTACGTTTCAACAAATTGCATATTAACAACAAACGATTCGTATTTAACCCTGAGTCTCAATCTGTCATCGAACTCTCCTAACTAGCCCGGCGGAATAAAAACAAAACCAAAACGTTACCGTCATCACATCAAACTGCAACACGCGATAAAAACCAAAATGTTTCTGTCCTCTTCACAAACATTCGCAGTGTCATGCCAAAACGAGACGAGCTTCATGACGTACTCGAGGATAGCGCATCAGACATAGTCATTCTCACAGAAACGTGGTTAAAACCAGATATTGAAGACAAAGAAATCTTTCCTATTAACCTCAACTATAACGTGTTTCGGCATGACCGGAGTGAACAGAGGGGTGGTGGTGTGCTCATTGCGATAAAAAGGCACATATCTTCTTTTGGCGTGTGTGTATTGAACAACAGCTTGGAATTTACTTGCGTATGCGTTTGTACTCCCTCGAGTAAGATTATTATAGGAGTGTGTTATAAGCCACCTGACTGTGCTTCATCCTTCCATACCGATTTGTGCTCTCTTCTCGTTGATATTAAAGGTCGTTTTCCTAAAGCCGACATGCTGTTATTTGGTGACTTTAACTTTCCTTTCATTGACTGGTCAAATTTATCCTCTGGTGGTACAGCAGCATCTAAGCAATTCCTGGAAATGTGTCTCACTTTAAATTTCACACAGTTAGTTGATCAACCAACCCGTGCAGATAATATCCTAGACTTGATACTAACCACGTCACCAGACATCGTAAAATATATTCACTACTGTGAAGGGCTAAGCGACCACAGGCTACTGCATATTACCTTATCACTTCCCGTTATCGTAAATCATCCTATTTCTAAGATCATTCAGGATTATAATAAGGCAGATTATGTATCAATAAACCGCGAGTTGACAACTTTTTTTACTCTTACGTTGATAATTTTTACCTTAGATCGGTGGAGGAGAACTGGGTGCTATTTAAAACAAAAATGAATGAACTTGTGAAAATATTTGTTCCTACAGTCCGTATTCGTACAGATTCGACTAACCCATGGTTTACAAAAACTTTGCTTTCATTGCGAAATAGAAAAAAGAGACTCTTTGCGAAGGCCAAACGTGTCGACACGACCGAAGTTTGGGAGGCTTACAATTCTTGCCTCAGAGAGTACACCAGGAGCCTTAAGCTGTCCAAAAATAAATTCTTCTTCCATGACTTACCGACCATCCTGCGGACTAACCCCAGGAAGTTCTGGAACTTAGTATCACCAAAAACTAATAACCCTATCGTACATCTTACCCATGAAAATGGCGACCTCATCCCTGAGAGCGAGTACCCTAAAGTACTAAACGACTACTTTTCCTCAATTTTCACTATAGAGTGCTTAGCCACTATCCCTACTCTCACTGAAGAGCTTTACGAGCGAATGCCCCCAATCAGTATAGACCCTGCCGGTATCGTAAACCTAATAGGAAAATTAAAACTCACATCGTCCGCTGGTCCTGACAATATAAATTCGAAAATTCTCAAAAACACCAGCATTATTTCCAGTGAATTTTTGTCGCTCATATATAATCAGTCCTTATCTGAAAGCGTCCTTCCTTCAGACTGGAAAATTGGCAAGGTTGTCCCGGTTTTTAAACAGGGAATTCGCTCTACTGTCTCTAACTATCGCCCGATATCTTTAACATCTGTCTCATCCAAACTACTTGAGCACATACTTTACTCTCACATCATGACTCACTTAACAACAAACAGATTTTTCTTTAAGCATCAACATGGATTCCAAAAAGGACTATCCTGTGAGACGCAGCTCTGTGACTTCATTCATGATCTACACACTAACCTCGAGTGTCATGCCCAGACAGACGCCGTCTTTCTTGATTTCTCCAAAGCTTTCGACCGTGTCCCCCATCAACGTCTCCTTTCCAAGCTGTCCTCTCTCCACCTTGACCCCTTAGTGTTTGCATGGATACGCGACTTCCTTTCCTCCCGCGTACAGTTCACGGTCATCAATGATCACGAGTCCACCTTAACAAATGTCTCCTCTGGTGTTCCGCAAGGGTCCGTTCTCGGGCCTCTGCTTTTTTTAATATTTATCAATGACCTTCCTGCCACCATTTCCTCTAAAATACGCCTCTTCGCAGACGATTGCGTAGTCTATAACAAAGTAACATGTGTGCATGATCACAACCAGCTACAAGATGACCTTCTAAAAATTAACCAATGGTGCAACACCTGGTTGATGTCACTAAACAAATCCAAATGTAAATTAATCCGCTTCACCAGAAAGAAATCTATCCTATATCATCAGTACTTCCTCGACTCTGACCTAATCGAAACCGTTTCAATGTATAAATATCTTGGTGTAAGACTAACATCAGACCTCTCATGGAATAACCACATTGAAGCCATACATGCTGACTCATCGAGAACTCTAGGCTTCATCAGACATAACCTGCACGCAGTGCCTATCGGGAAAGTCCAGTTCAAACTTGTACCAGTTTCAAACTTGGTTTTTGCTCCAGTTTGACCAGTTTCATAATGGTTGAACTGGTCAAGGTGGTTCGAACTGGTCACACTGGTTGACTGGTCATGGCGGTTGAACTGGTCATACTGGTTGACTAGACATGATGGTTGAACTGGTCATGATGGTTCAACTGGTCATGGTGGTTGAATTGTCACGCTGATTCGACAAAAATATTTTCATTTGTTTACGCCACCACTGCGCTTCGGAAATCTTTATTATACACAAATGTAGACACCATAACGCCTACTACAAGCATCAGCTGAACATACATTGAGCGCATACACATACACAGCGCATTCAAACTTCAATACAACGGCACACTAACCCGATCACTACTTCCGAGCTCTGTGTTTACGTTTTTATACAGGTTGTTTTGAACGTACGGAATTTCTCGGTGACCGCCTAAGCAATAAAAAAATATTCCCACCATTTTGATTCTTTTCCAGCAATGTCATACCTGTGAGAGTTATTTTGAACGGCTCAGGAGATGAATCTCTTCGTATAAGTAGACGCTCGATCATGCCGTAATTATTTGAAAGTCAATAAATCAAAGTGAGAAAGTCAATAACTAAAGTGAGAAAGATGGGTCAAACTGGTAACAGTTGGACCAGATAGGCCAATATGGTGACCAGTTCGGCTCAATCTGGTTACCAGTTGGACCAGTTCGGCCAATCTGCTGACCAGGTCGACCAATCTGGTGGCCGGATTCGGCCAATCTGGTGACCAGTTAGGTCAATATGGTAACCAGTCAGGCCAATCTGGCGACCAGTTAGAAGGCAATCTGGCGAGCAGGTAGATCAATATGGTTACCAGTTAGACCAGTCTGGCTGCCAAGATGCACCAGTTTGATTTCCCGTTAGACCAGTCTGACCGGTTCAGACACCAGTTTGACCAGTCCAAATACCAGTCTGACCAGTTAGGTTTTCGAACTGGTCTTTCCAATGAGGTTGCTCTTCCACTCGTCCGTAAAATGGCGTACGACAAGTTCATCAAACCAAAATTAGAATATGCAGCTTCCATCTCGAGTCCCCATCAGGCCTACCATCATACAACCACCTGGAAGCAGTGCATTCTAGAAGCCGAGCCGCTCGTTTCATCTTGTCTCACCTGTGATTTTTCTGTCAGTGTATCCGCGTTAAAAAGTCAACTAACCTTGTCTTCTTTGCAGCTCCGCAGAAAAACTCACTCGCCTCTGTCTTCTTCCGCATAAATCTACACTATCATCGCCCCGACCTCAAGAACTCTTTGTTATCACCCCCTGACAGAACATCTTCTCGTCTTAACAACTCCTGCACAATCAAACGTGTTTCCGGTTCCACAAACGCATTCAATCAGTCTTTCCTTCCTCAAAGCCATATCCGGCTGGAACAGCCTACCATCCTCCATCGACCGGACCCAGAAGTATTCCTGTCAAGCTTACGGATTCATTTTTCTTGTTATTAGTATTTTTGCCAGTATGTACGATTAATGAGCTTGACCTGGATCGTCCTTTACTTCTGTTCCTTCCTTTACTGTTTGTATAACATGTATATACCCCCACTCCCCTTATGTAATGCCTAACCGGGCCCTTAAAGGTGAAAATAAATTAAGAAGTATCTTTCTTTTTTCTCTGTGGATGGGTGTCTGAAAACGTGTGTTTATAGGAGAATGTGGCTTTTACAAAGGTGCGACTTATAGACCGGAATATATGGGTTGTGTGGGACCTTACGGTCACGGAAAAGGGGTAAAAGAAGATTATGGGTGATCCACAAGGGTTACGGACGGACGCCGGAAGCAGAACGATTACGAACACCCAGAAAAAATTGTTGCGGTTTTCTCTCTGTCCCACAGGAAATAATTGAGTAAATAATGTTCTAGTAAGAGTGTTACGTGGCAAATAAAAATAGCACGTATACAGCGTCACTGACCTCGTGCGCGCGGACTAAACAAATATGCGACAGCGAACAGCTGGGCGGAACCCATCGCAACGTAAGTAATGCGAAGTACAAGGAATGGTAGAAAAGCCTAGGCAGAGCGACAAACAGATACCCACTTGACAACGCCGCATTTAAAAAGGTTCAACCGAGACAAGGCGCACACATCTCCCGTCGCTGTCCCTACTCAAACAAATGGATTGTGTTCGTCGCACTGTTAATTTACCCATGGTGCGCCGCAATTTTACGCTTAACGGCTTTCGCCTCGGCGCGCGCTCCGACCCAAAAATGCAATAAGCGTCTTTTTTGATTGCTCTGCGCAGAATATCGACTGGTTTCTTTTTTTGTGTGTGTCCTGGTTTTCCCAGAAAGCTCATGTTCCCCTCGTCAAACTGCATGTGGCGAAGCCTGCTGTTTTAAAGGTGCCACACCACCTCCCCCTTCAATGTGCATCGCTTATATGTTGGCATTTGCCGCCATAGTCGACCACCACGGGAAATTTATTTATGCTTAGATTGCACTGTTAAGTTAGAAAAATACTTAAACAGTAGCTCCGCCCCAAAGGTTTATTAGAAATTATCTTAATCCCATAAATGAAGTCGGGAGACACCGAGATGTGGCGCGAAAAGACGTGTGTTATTATTTTAATTTGTTGCTTGTTCTAAATAATTATTGATAATTGTTTAGTTTCGCTAAATATGGGGGGAAGTCAGCTCGCTAAATCTTAAAGCGGCGATGACACTGACAGTTTTTGTACCTTGTGCAAATACCGCTTAGAACGGATCTCCCACGTTATTGACCTGTGAATCGCCTGTTCGTTTTTCACCACACGCAATCCAGGTCGCAGAGAAGAGACTCAAGAAGAACTGGTAGCTTCACCCCCTCCACTCGCAGCCAGAACAAGCGGCCACGTGATCTAGAGCCGGTCATATGCCTGCCGCCATTGATCATCCCAACGCGCTGGGGTTGGCAAGGCACAGGACGCGCGCTGAGTTCCAGACATTGTTATGGTTCGGCTTATTGTCGTCACTGCAACGATTGGACACGGGCCACTACCCGAATGCTTTTCGAGCTATCGATTATCACGAGCCCAAATCAAGTGTCCACGCAATGCTCGAGGTGCAATCTCATTCAAATATGGTCACTGGGCAGTTCTACGAGGCGCCCAGACAATCCCCACCCCTGCCCGTTTCAATCTGGATGAGCATCGTGCAGTTGTGTATCAGTACTGCGTGGGAGCACGTTAAAGACCCAGCAATACG
>JAZHYW010035371.1:0-17927 GCA_037355805.1 Ixodes ricinus
GGCGTACGAAGGTTGCTCACAGGAACCGCAATGACACCGGCCGTGAAGTATAAATTCCGCAAAAGCAACAATGGGGAAGATGCCGAAACTGAGATGTGCGATCACTGCCAAATATTGGCAGACATCAAACACGTCATCTGGGATTGTCTCAAAAGTGATAACAAGCGGAAACTAGCTCAATTCTCTGCCGCCACAAAAAAAGAAAACCATCTTCCCTGAAGGAATGGGTTCTTCGAGACGGCACCCCCGAGCACAGAAAAGTCATTTTAGACTCGCTGATCGAGTACATCAAGTCCGCCGGACTTGATTTTTACATTTAACCCCAATTCCTCCTTCCCCTCCCCCTGTAGCCAATGACGAGTTTCAAGGGCAACAGGTACCCTGCCCGAAAATAAAACATCTTCTCTCTCTCTCTCTCTCTCTTATTTCACGCCATTGATCAAGGAACTTGTGATACCTGTAGGGGCCATGACGTAAGCCCCGTGCGTTCCACTAGCCGCTACCTTTTGACGCCGGCCTCTTTCTCAATCTTCGCACGAACCTCCTTTCCCCTGACTGAAACTTAAAGTAAATAAAAATGTTACACCATTATTATAGCTTGTTTAGTTATAATTAACCACACATAATGAGAGGACAAAGCGCCCGGGTAGCAGATACGCGGGATTTATGTGCGACCGTTTTAACCGTCGTCAGAAGAGAGAACGCGCAAGCTTGCGCTGGTTTTAAAAGACGATCCAAAGAAAAGAGGCGGCACGTTGTGTTCTTTGTGATTGTGCGTTTAATTTATATACAGGTATATATGAAGATCGACGATGGAAGATCGACCAACATTAATTCGGCAGGTGTTTTCCCGTGGAAGATGAGACCGTCGCGTGCTGCCGGAACAAGAACCTGGCGATTCTTCACTGAACTGCTTCTTCCGTAAGCTTCAAGACGGCTCTCTTCGTTTCCAACACCATCTATTCTGCTTCCTCGTTAGTTGCAGGGTGGTATGGTGCACTGGTGTGGTGACTAATGCAATGTTGTTTTTCTTTTTTTTGTCAAAAACTTGTTGATTTCATTTGAAACAAGCTTCGGCGCGTCTTTAGAGAAAAGTATTTTCGGTAGGCCAAAAGAAGCGAAAAGAGAGCATAGAACGTAAATGACGCGTTTGGACGTCGTGGCATGCATCACCAAAACATCCAATCACTTAGAGTACGCATCGATCATGACTCCGCAGATGCGCGTACATTTCGCCACCCACCGACTGAATAGTGGATCGTTTCCAGTTACTGTTAATGATGGCGCTGTACTCGAGGAAGACTTCGAGTCTTTCCGCAAAATTAGCCCAGGTGCCAACACTTTTGTCGAAAGCGGTAAGTGTTCGAAACGTCGACAACGTCAGTAGCGACGTGCTGTGCTTGACACTGGACGCTTACCATTCGCTGAGAGAGAAGCTTGCTTGTTCGTCCGCCACGAGTCGTCCGATATCAGGTCATCACCGCAACTCCATCTCCCGACAAAACAGGTCTTCATTGTCCGCATGTCCATAGTTAGCGATCATGTGAACTTATCAATTCCCGAGCGCTTGCGCTCGCTTGCCGTCGCTAAACTCCGCTCATTCATTGCGTCTCCGTTGCAAATAAACGTCTTCCTATTTATTCTGATGCTTTTCATCATATTCCTCCTAAGCTGTACTTACACCACTATGTCTGTCGGTACTTCCGAAAATATTGTAAATGCGTATGTTTTCTGGGAACTATAATGTAACAACCTTCACAACATCTTTCGGATACTGTGAAACACAATATTTCGTGGTGTCTTGAAATATTGAGTCTACTGAGCGTGCATTCCTCTAGAATAATTTTTTATTGACTGAATATTGACACGTCAATCAACAATTGATTCCTTCTTGGTAATATTTCAGGGTGTGTAGAAAATTATTATTTTGAAATTCCCTGTCTTTTCCATGTTTTCCTGACAATTTCAGGTGAAACTCCTGACCACTGTAGAGGCGGTTAAATATGTAGGACCATTACAACACAAGGCATTGAGCATTGAGCACTGTGAGGATCGCTTGGCACAGAGCTTAATCCAACTTGCATATTCCGAAATATTCGGGTTCGTCCAGTCCGGATTAAACGAGTACTTTCTTGCCGCGACATCGTCAGTGAAGAGGCCGCTTCCGGAAACACAATGAAAACACGACGCTCAACCACACGTCAATAACCAATAGGCAGCATGGCCGTCAGATGCACACATTCGGATACTTCCGGCTTGGATTGGATGAAGGTCTGCGGCTTTTGGCAATTGTTACTAAATCTAGAAGCTCTAATTGGATCCTAGCCTAGTGTTGCGCCCTCAATCCAGTCCAGTCCAAGGCTTGTACTGGATTTGTCGGCTGTTCCCTTTGCATCGGGTAGCACACTAGACAGAACCAAGCACCCTTTCTTTATATCTTCGATGAAACCTCGGCAAATTACAGACTCAGAAGTGCACAGTATACGAAACCTAGGGTTCGAACTAATTACGGTACACAGCACCTTACATATCTCGTACCAGATCTACTAAACACACACCCAAACATAGCAGAAATGGCCCAAGCACACATTTCGTTTTTCCATTTAAAAAAAAAAGGTTGTAGAATATATACTAAATCACTCATGATCTGCAGTTAGTACGAAGTTGACAGTTATGTGTTATTGTGTCTGTTGTGGATTTTAAAATTGCTGTATCTTTGTATATTTATTCTGTTTATGTTCCTGTTTCTCCTCCGAGTGCTGTAAAAAGGGGCTGGAGCCTCGTCAGAAGACAACTCGTCTTCTTTTGCCCCAGCCCCCCAGACCCTTTTTTGTGTCTGAAATAAAAGATACATACATACATCGGATGAGCAGAGCCCGCGCTCCGCTTTAAGCAGAATTTAGTGCATATTTTTTGCCCATAAGTTCTCAAGTCTTTGCTCAGGGCACTCGATGATGTTTCCGTCTCATTTTCTCTGACTGTGCTCGCTTTTTGGCAATATCCCTGACAATTCCCTGATTTATTTCCTGGTCAAATAAAGTTTCCCTGACAATTTCCGGTTTTCCCAGTTTTCCCGGTAGCTAGACACCCTGGATTCATTGTGAAAGCCCGAGCCAACCGCCGAACCGGATGGTCCTCTATATCCGAGAACAATCTATTACACAGCCTGACATCCTCGGATACATGAGTTTGCTTGGCCATGCTAGTGAGCCCGCACCGCTGGCAGCGGCGCGAGCAAGGCCACGATGGGAGCGCGATTGTGCTCGAGTCATCCCACCGTGAACCAATATTTCGGCTTGATAATGTGGAGGCTTGGGCTAGTCGATAATTCATGCTTGGGTGGAACAGCGCGGATATACAATCACACTCACAGGCACAAAAGAAAGAAACAGACTCGCAGCGCAATACTTCGGCCACACCACGGGTGCGTGTCGCCATCTATTGGTTCAACTAACGCCTTGTTCAAAATGGCCGCCGTGGGATAGCAGCCTTAAAGGCCGGCGACCAGACTCGAGATTCTGCAAGGCAGAAGATCCTCCTCACCATGGAGGAGGAGGAAACAGGCAACGGTGGACAGAGTAGAAGGGGGAGAGAAGGAAGAGGGGGAAAAGTGGGAAAGCTCGAACTGGTCGGTCGCTCTTTAAGGGCGAACGGAATATAGTTCGAGCAACACTGTAGTTCGAGCTAACGCAATGCAAATTGAAAAATGGCCAGAAACGTTTTGCATGGGAAAGAGCGCATGAGTGAGTGAGTGAGAAAACGTATTTATTAAAGGAATGGGATACATCGATCTCTTGCTCAGAACGAGTTCAGATTAATAGGTTACTAAGACATGCATTCTTGATGGTTGGAAATGAACGCTGAAAAAAAACTGTGGAAGCGCACCGTCAGCACGCGTTTTGCAGTTTCGCCCTCTTATAGTTCCCTCTCGTGACGTCATTACATTGCGAACAATAAGTTTGATGGTGTTCGTAAGCATGGTGGAAGCTTGAAATAATTGCGCTCTGGAACCAACACCCGTCAAAATTCAAATTCGTACATTACTCTTATTTTTGTCGATGACAAATCCTTTGCTGGCATGACGTCAGCATTCGGCCAATCGTGGAAGGCCGACCACCGCAACGATTTCGATTGCGCACGTCGCCGATAGGTGTTGTTGGCAATGGCCACAGTTTCCGCATGACCACACTTCAGTGAACTGTAACCACACGCTTGTTTATTGATAATGGGTTGGCGTAAATGTAGAGCTACAGTGTTCTAGAGAGTTCTAGAACACTGTAGTAGAACGAACTCATGAATGGTGAGCGCCATATGATCAGTGTGCCGCGCAGGGTCATCGGCCCGATGTCCATACACGCTCGAGTTCGCCGCGGAGTTCAACTGCCCTGTCGGATCTCCCATGAACCCAGTCAACAAGTGCACTGTCTGGTGATCCTGTCGTCGCGTCCTTGTTTCCTCACGCCCCTGCTGGGTGAAATAAAACAAATACCGATATCCGTCACTGCCCTTTTACAGCGATAGCTGTTATGGGTTCTATGAAAAAACAGTGAGTGCGCAGGCGAGCTGGTCGATATTGATCATGATGTAGAAAACCCGTGACTGTGGTAAAAGCTCGGAAACTTGGTCGAAGAAGAAAGACAGAAGAAAAGAACGTCTCAACACGTTTTATACCACCACTGGAATTGACATCCGTTGTTGATGTTGCAATAGTTGTTGCCGTCGTTGATGTTGTAGTTGGCGGTGTAGGGCGCCCGTCGTCGATGCTGCCCAATTCTTGAAAAAGGTCACCCACCGCCCACAGGAATCAAACCCGGGTATGTTGCGTGTGAAGCAGGCATGTTACGACTAAACCGCGCCTTTCTCTTTTTTATACCACACCACGGCGTTGTTTTTAGAGCGCAGCTCTTAGGCGCCCGCTTCCGGCTTGAGCAGCGTCGCTGTCGGCGTCGGCGTCGGCGTAACCGCGCGGTGCATGACGGGTAAATTTCCCTGCTAAATTTAGCGGAAAATTTTCCCCGCTAAATTTAGCGAAAAAATTTTCCCCGCTAAATCTAGCGGAAAATTTTTCCCGCTAACTCTAGCGGAAAACTTTCCCCGCTAAATTTAGTGGGAAATTTTCCCCGCTAAATTTAGCTGGAAATTTTCCCCGCTAAATTTAGCGGGAAATTTTCCCCGATAAATGTAGCGGAAAATTTTCCCCGCTAAATCTAGCGGAAAATTTTCCCCGCGAAATCTAGCGGAAAATTTTCCCCGCCAAATCTAGCGGAAAATTTTCCCCGCTAAATTTAGTGGAAAATTTTCTCCGCCCCCCCCCCCTCGAGGTCACGTGACCCCCAGGCCACGTGACCCCCCTCCGAGGTCACGTGACCCCACCGGTCACGTAACCCCCCCGAGGTCACGTGGCCCCTCCCGTGCCTTCCCTCCTCCTCAAGAGCTGCGCTCTAATTCGGCGTTACAGGGAGTTGTAAACGGCTTCCATTTTTTTACCTTTTTAATTGTATGTTTTTAGACGATGATCATTTGCGTTAAATTATATACAAGTAATGAATTATGGTGAGTTATGTAACGGAGTTGAACGCAAAAAACATTTAACAAAGTTCACAATTAATCAGCACTTCTCAAAAGACGTTACAAGGAGGTATCACTTAAACTATCGTTTGACTCGACATCTTCAACGCATGACATCATAGCCTATATGATATCAGGCGAACGACTAAGGTTTCTTACTGTTAATTTCCATTCATCACTTTTATGACAGGTGGCCAACTTGCTTTGACCTACCTAAATTGCTATATTATTTAAATTAACCCAGGATGCTTTGCAGCACCTGCTTCTGTGTCTATTTTGCACTACTAATGACTTGAATTGTGTCAAGGTGGTCAGCGAAATGCAAATAGTGAAAGTTTGCATCTTCCACTCCAAAATCCTTTTGAGTGTTCTCTTGAAAACATCCCAAAAGAACACAGCGTCAACACAAAGAATTAATGCATGGGTGAACGTTTCGTTTACCTGGCAAAGTCTTCAATTAGTGCTTTCATATGTCACAATACCTCGAGCGCCTAGCCATTTTTAACAGGTGTTCTACGAGAATTAAAGCTGTAAAAAAAAGTTTTACACTTCAATGGTATCGGCATTGTCTTAACTTGTTTTAACACATCAGTTATGCTATTCAGAGAAGGGGCATATGGCGACACGCGAAACACTGTATCTGGGAGCAATAAAGCCAGCGATTAAGTAGCTAGCTCATTTTTAGTGCAGGAAGCCAAAAAGGCATTGTCTAATCGTGCTCTTCGAAATTGTAATGTGTCTGCGACTTATTTATGAACTCCTCGTAATTTTGTTATATAGCTTACGGTTGTTGCATTTTCACCTAGAGGTACCATTCTTTTTCTCAAATATAATGGTTTGCAAAACTTGTTCAACTAACAGGTCGAGTCGCTAACTAGCCACTAGCCAACTGTACTTATGTTCTTTGCTTTTTCATAAGGCCGTATATCATCCATTCATAGGCGGTATATCATCCCTGCATCATTCACCTGAGCATTGCGATGAGGACAAAGTCAGGCGGTGGTCCACCACCCGCCTAGGTCTTACCCGATTCCGGCTCAGTTAGGTACGTCTCTTACCATGCTGTCAACCGAAAACATAGAAATCACGCGTGTGACGTCAGAGGTTGAAGGGGAACACTCACGGAACCATGACAACGTGAGTGTAAGTACCTCCGCATGCGAACTCAAGGTATAGGCCTTTCCTCTGGGCCAAAACCGTTAATATGGCTCCTGCACGCGTGAAGAGTGGCTTCCCGGATAACTTTGGATTTTAAGATGGCTTAACGTTCAAATATGCTTTCTACGGGAGCTTATCTACCGGAACTCTAGCCTTCCAATATAGGCAGCGCGCTTGCGGCGCACACGGGCATTAGAAGAGGAGGACACGACGACCTCGAGGAGCGCTTCCGACAACCATAGGGTATACAGGAAGAATTGGGCCAGATAAAGCCACCAGGCCCACATTGGCCCAATCGAGGCCCACAGTGAAACGGAAGAAAAGGCGGAAGAGGCCCACATTCGCGAATGGTGAACGGCGCGTTGATACCACGAAGGAGAGCAGACCTCTGGGGAAGCAGATCTACATGCTGATATAATCAGGAAAAAGCCGATAGATGGGCCCCAGGCTCGGACGTCATCTATCTGCGTTTAAGAGGCAGCAAAGAGAGAGCCTTCCCCACTGCGCGGCGCCGAAATCGGTGAAGGGGGGCGTCGCCGGCGATCTTCGGTTGCTAGGTGTTACGCCACGACGTCGCTTTCTATAAAAAGCCAATCCAGTGCGGCCTCCGTTGATATGCGTCCTGTCGCATAGCCTCTCGCTAATATAAAGCCTCTTGATAAAGGCGTGTTTTTACGACCAAGTACCGACAACCATTGTTCTGGAAAGGGGCAAGACACGTGCCACGAGCGGGTGCTCCGCCGCCATTCGCTTCGAAGGGCCGCTAATTTCAGTGCTGCGCCTCCATTTGCTTCCAAAGGCCGCTCGAGACGCGGGCCTCGTGCACTGGCGCATTTGACGCTACTTTGCAAAACAGACGCATACACATCGAGGGGATTTATCCAAATATAGAGTGCCTTCATACACGGCGCGCTGTTGCTTGAGTGGTGACATCTCAGCCATTTCTCCGCCCAATCGTCTTTATAGCATTTGAAGCGCGCGCAATCCGGTGTCACTCAGCTCGAGCGCATAGCTTTGACTAATGCATAGACGCCATTTTACCACCAAAGTCAGGCGCCGAGTGCAGCGAGAGCGTCACGCGCTGGCACATTCAGGGCAACAATGGATGTTTCACCCTGAGACAAACAGACATGCAGGCACCCTGTCCAAATACAGAGCCGTTCATACTGAGAGAGTTTGGCCTTTTAAGGACATTGTGACAGTCTGGCAACCACAGCAGCGTAGTCGTGACAACTGGGGATGACTAATTCCGTCCGCCATTTTGTGGCTCTGCACTCGTAGGTAACTCTATCGATTCCTCAGGCATAAAGAAGAGATAAGAACCGTAACTGGCCATTTTGCGTTATCGCGAAAGCCGCTAGTTCGAGCTCGGGCAACTAATGCTCCGACCCACTTGGCCAAACATCTCGCAAACACACAATGGCTCTGTCCAAATATGCACCCCGCCGCCATCTGTCGGCGCTTGCAGAAGGTGTTTCCTAGCCAGTTTCCACAATGATGATGATGATGACGATGATAATTGTGCGGCTTTTCCCTTTAAAACGGGAGAGCTAAAACAAAAAAAAAACTTCGTGCCCTGGACGAGAACAAAGAAAATAAAAAAAAAATAATGAGGAATATCACTTATTGTCCTGAATCACGCGTCACCAGTGCTCCAGTCGCGCCTTTGTTGTCCTCACACACTGCACGCGCCATCCGTTGTCTCGTGTTTCCGTTGACGACACTCCCGCACTGGTAATACGTGGCAGTTGCCCCTGGCGCCTCTAAGAGTCCACGCTGCCCTCGCCTGGCGTCTGCTTAAACCCCAGGGCGTCCGCAAGCGTCCATTCGGGGTTTGGCCGGCAATGATCCGTCGAAGGTGGCAGCAGACGCTGGAAGAAGAGCACCAGGTGCTCTACCGTCTCTGCGTCTTTCTCGCCCGCCCGACAGATGGTAGAAGTCACTTTGGGATCGAATCTTTTCATGTAAGTCGATGTCCGCAGAGCCCCGCTCGTACCTCGAACAATAGACGACTACCTAAACTGCTGTGTATAGTTGAGCTTCATTCGAGATTTGCATTTTGTTTTCTCTGTAGACCAGCAGAGTTGACTTTTCTTGGGCTGCTTCAATCCACTGGAGGGTCTCGCTCTCGCGCACTCTCCTCCGGACCTCAGCCTCCCACTTTTCTTTCGTTGGTGCCTCCAGAGGCTCGGCAAAAAAACCATACTTTTTCTCAAGCCGCTTTGCCACCTGGTCTGCACTCCTGTCAGTGTGTATATACGAATAGTTTCCTAGCCCAGCGGCACCGGTCCATGTGCCGCAGTTTCTATCATAGCTTATTTTACTCGCTGCCTCCCTTGCCTCGAAGCTCGACCATCCTAAGTCTCCTTGGACGGCTTCGTTGGCGACATTGCCGTGGGCAGCCCAGGGCTTGGCGACCAACCTCTCGCTGTCGCCTCTCCAGGAGGTTGCGCACATCCCCAGGGACGCAAACAACAGCGTTGGCGAATGTCAGCCCTGGCACCATCACTGCCTTCCATACCTCCCGGATGACCATGAACCTGTTGCAACTCCAAAGGCTGCGTTTCCGGAGGATGTTGCCTCCACGCACGGCTGACTGTCGAAGGTGTGCATGGTGCTCCTGAAGGCAGTCCGGTGTATTGGAAAGGATGACTCCCAAGTACTTGTAGGCGCTTTCGACCGGCACAGCCTCACCACTCAAACGGATGGAAAACACCGTCGTCTGTGCGGGTCCCGAGAACTGGACGACTGCCGACTTGTTTGCATTGAATCCTTAGGTGTCGTGTGGCCGCCTCTGTGGCACATAGGTCTAGCAACCGCTGCAGATCTTCCACAGTCTCCGCAGTCAGCACGATGTCGTCGGCAAAGGTCAGCCCTGGCAGCACCCAGTTCACTTCCTCGCCATTTTCCAGGTGGAGTAAAGGAAAAACCCACTTTCGACTGAAGCAGGCTTTCCTCCATCCCAGCCACGTATAACATGTAGAGAAGCGGGGAGAGTGGGCATCCCTGTCGAAGGCCCCTTGTCACTGTCACTTCATCCGACTCTGCCCCTCCCAGTTCTGCTCGTACCGCATTTCCCGAGTAGAGACAACGCACGAGGATGACACACCGCTTCGGCAGCTCCAGCTGCTCTAAGCACTGCGTTAGTAGTGCGTGTGGGACACTGTCATACGCCTTGGCGATGTCCAGAAAACAGCACATCAGGGACCGTCCTTCCTTTCGGGCTGCCTCAATGCACTGAGTGAGTGTAAATAGGTTGTCCTCCAATCGACGTCCCCGTCTAAAGCCGCCCTGAAGTTCAGTAAGGCGCAGACCCTGCTCTGCTCATGCTGACATCCGTTCCTTGAGGATGCTAGGCAAAAACTCTGTAGAGCGTGCTCCTAACTGTCAGGGGTCGGTAGTTGCACAGATGGTGACGGTTGCCTCCCTTCTTCGGGATCAAGACTACCCGGCCGAGTCTCCAGTCTTGCGGAATGGGCTCTGTCCCGCAGATGATGTCGTTGAGGATCGACGCCAGCTGCTGTTTGGCATCTTTTCCCAAAGCTTTCAGGACTTATGCCGGGATATTATCTAATTCCTGAGAAGTGTTTCTTTTCAGGTGGGCTAGAGCGCAAATCACTCACTTCACTTCACAACCAGGGGGCTGTGGCGGCATCCCGTGGCGACGTTGAGAACTTTCGTGTATGGTAATGGCGGTTGAAATCTAGTACCTATTAGTCAAGGGCAGACGTATTGAAGTTACGGTGTTTTTCGCTGTAGAGTTATTTCTTTATTCGTTTCAGTTTCGATCGTGTCAAGAAACTACCACTCTGTTTGAGGCGCTTAGTTGAGTAAAACGCTTGATAAACCTCTTTACGTTTGATTGTCATGAGCTGCCTGGGGCGTGCCGAAGCTGGGCATTCCAAGGATTTACATGACACCATGAAAAGACTCGTCACGGTGACATCGAACAACAATACAGCGAATTAACGTCTGAAATGTTTAGGCGCCCGTCCTCAAATACTTGCTTCACCAACCATCAAAGGCCGCCATTGGCATGTACAGATGATATACACTTGATACCCCTGTTACACACGCACTATTAACCGCGGTTAACTCAGCTTTAACTGCTGTTACGCGGCACTACAGTTACCGCACTACACGCTCGAACAGCTACTTCAGAAGAAGTGAAGAGCACGCGTGCACCGTTTCGATGAGTGCTCAAGATGCTCAAGCGCACGTGCGCCCACAGCCCTGACTTCGTAGCTACATAATAGAGAGTTTAGTAGATCGTTCCGATGACTCCGATAACGAAACCCGATACTCTGCCTCTATACCCTGTTTCACCTTATGTTGTACCGCAGAGAAGGCTAGAAGCGCGAGCTCATAGCGTTAGCAGCTGTCTTATGCACGAGAGCTTGACGGCTGAAGTGTGCCCTCACAGCAAGGTATCGATTGATTGAAAACACGTTTATTAGAGAGTTTAGTAGATCGTGTTTTCAGGCCACGCTAATCGTAGCGGGAGCTCGCGCTACCACTTCGATGCATGCTCTGAAGCGCGCGCTGGTAGCGGTAGCGGGCCTTGAAAACGATCTACTAAAACTCCGTATTGACCTGATATTGCGTGGAGGCGCTGCGGAGGTCAGTTAGAAGGAGGATAAGGGACAGGGAAGCGAGGACCAAAGAAGAGAGGAGGAGGAGGGCAACACTTCATGGCAAGGAGTCAGCTTCGTAGCCTTTTCTGCGCTACATCATAAGGTGAAACAGAGTATACCTTGCGCATGGATGGTATCGTTATCGGGGTAGCGGAACGATCTACTAAAACTCTCTAATGTTGTACGCAAGTATTGTGTGACAACTGTGGCTTAGCGCAACCGTAGTTAAGTGTGCCTGTGTAACAAGGGTACACGATGATGATAGTTACTGAAGTGGCCAGGAAGAATTTCGAAAAGGGTCTATGCTCTTGAATAATCGCGGTGGGTTAGGTTGAGTACGCTTGTCACTGAGCAATTGTGCACTGCGGGGAAGCAGCAGCCGCAGAGCCCGAGAGCTTCGCGGGTATTGTTTCTCCACACTGCACCACTGCTCGGTGAGAAGCGAACTCAACGGGGTTAACCCGCCGGGATCAGCCCTTCGAAAAGTAAGAATATTGCCGTTCACCTCGAAGCAAATATGGAATAGCGTATTACTCGAAACTACTATTAGAAAATTCGCATATTCGCACAACAGTACAAAATACCATGCCAATTATTAACGCCATGGGTCAGACTATTTTTTCTTCTTCTTCTAGCAGTTAAAAGGCGAGGTGTGCATTGCCATTATACAGTTTAAGAGCCGATCACGTATATTTTTATCATTTTTGGTTATCATAACTTTTTATTTTACGGTATCATGCTTCCCATGCTCCCAGCACACGTCCAAATACCACTAATCGTCCTTTGACAACTGCCTGTATTTTCAGAAAAAGCTGATGCGTAGCATTTATAGGGACAGCTCTCCAAGTTTTCGTGTCCGCGCCTGAGATGAAGCCTCGATGGTGACGACACGCTGATGGCGTCACGATGTGCAGCCAAGTTGGTGTCTGCCCCTGGTGCCGGAAGGGTGACAAGAAACTCTCGGGTCATCGTTCTTACGTGACGCTGTGACATCACGTGACACAATGACGGCGCGTGACACCGAGAGTCATGATATTTGACGTCATGTGACACCGTGATGTTACGTAACATCGTGACGCTTGTCGTCAATTTGTCGTCAATTTTCAGCTCCCTGTTGCTTGCTACTATTATTTAATGGCGAATTCACTGGTCGTTTTGGAGCGCGCCGGGATCGACTTTTCTGGAGCGAGCCTATTTCACTGGGCGATCGGGATCGAGACGGACGTGTTCCACTGGTCGTTTTGGATTAGCTCCCGCTCCAGATCTCGATCTGGATCCGAGAAAAGTCGCTCCGACGATTTCGGCGGATTCAACCGGAAGCCAGCCGGGCCAGCCCTCGGCGCACACACGTGACTTCCTTTCTCGCGGGGCATCTCGCCTGATCTCGCCCATCTCGCCTCAGAAGAATTCGTAATGGCCGCTTGCTTACCCCTTGGCTCGACAGCCGGTTCGTTTTCCAGGAAGGAGAGAGAAGGTTTTGCCGCGCTACGGGCATTCCGGCAATCTTTGCTAGAAGCTCCTGAGCCATTCCTGCCGCTCGTGCGTCGAACACGTGTTAGCGCCGCGATTGCGAAAACGTCTTCGAAACGACCGCGGCGGCCGCGGAAAGGGGATTCCCGGGCAGTTGAATGACGGGAAGGCATCCGCCGATCCCGGAGCAGTGGTCATGTTCCACTGGGGATCCGTAGGCGGCGCGACCCCGTTCGGATCGTGTGCTCCATTCCGGATCTGGTCAACTGATCCCAGCGCGCTCCAAAACGCCCAGTGGAATTCGCCATTAGTAAAACTGAAGGAAGGTACGAAGGTGGATTATCACACATCTAAGCCTCCGTCTCTGTACCCTTTGTTTTCTTTGAGTCTTTACCACCTTCCTGCTTCTAATGGCGAATTCCACTGGTCGTTCTGGAGCGCGCCGGGATCGACTTTTCTGGAGCGAGCCTATTTCACTGGGCGATCGGGATCGAGACGGACGTGTTCCACTGGTCGTTTAGGATTAGCTCCCGCTCCAGATCTCGATCTGGATCCGAGAAAAGTCGCTCCGACGATTTCGGCGGATTCAACCGGAAGCCAGCCGGGCCAGCCCTCGGCGTACACACGTGACTTCCTTTCTCGCGGGGCATCTCGCCTGATCTCGCCTCAGAAGAATTCGTAATGGCCGCTTGCTTACCCCTTGGCTCGACAGCCGGTTCGTTTTCCAGGAAGGAGAAGGTTTTGCCGCGCTACGGGCATTCCGGCAATCTTTGCTAGAAGCTCCTGAGCCATTCCTGCCGCTCGTGCGTCGAACACGTGTTAGCGCCGCGATTGCGAAAACGTCTTCGAAACGACCGCGGCGGCCGCGGAAAGGGGATTCCCGGGCAGTTGAATGACGGGAAGGCATCCGCCGATCCCGGAGCAGTGGTCATGTTCCACTGGGGATCCGTAGGCGGCGCGACCCCGTTCGGATCGTGTGCTCCATTCCGGATCTGGTCAACTGATCCCGGCGCGCTCCAAAACGCCCAGTGGAATTCGCCCTAAGTCTCTAGTTCGATCGCGACTTGAATTTGCCTCAGTCATTTGGAATTCATTGACTCTGTCGCAAGAGCTCGCCATTGAAAATGTGCAAAAACGAATGGTAAGAATTTTATATGACCGCTACATTGGAAGGAGATGTTTTTATCACTACGAAATATTGCTTCGTAAATTTTCGCTGCATAAATTGGTCTTGAGAAGGCAATACAGAGATTTTTTATTCCTTCACAAAGTTGTTCATGGCAGGGTAAATTCGGCGGCTTTATTACAAACTATTAGGTTTCATGTTCCCTCTCGCCCGAGCCGAAACATTTCAACTTTTTATCCATCTTGCTTGTCCGCTGTAATCCCATTGTCAAGGATACAAATTGCTTATGATTAAAAAAATGTAACCTCGACATATTTTTATCCACTCAGGAGTTTATGTTAAATCTACGTGACTGGATGTCTGTGAACTAATCAATAATCAATTTTTGCATTATGATAATGTTGCATGACTTTTATTGATTTAACTTTGTTGTTTCCTGCATTTTTAGGTTTTAGTCCATGTATGTTTAGTGCACCACACTGTAAACCGAGAAGTTGTTTGTGGGCACTAGAAAAATAAAACAATTTATTAATATTATTAGTATTATTATTATACCATAGAGACAGCCATTTTTTAACCCGGACTAAAAGAGGATATCACACATATCACAAAGCAGAAATGTATACTTCTATGACTGTACTTCATATTCAATCACTATTAAAGGTCTGTGTTTATTGTCGCCTTGGACGAACAAGAACGTCGCTCTGGTTGGCTTCTCCAAGAGTGGCCAAACACTCACCATGACGTCTTCAAAGAAATTAATTATGCTTTCATCGACAAAAAGGAGAGCAATTTTGCGCATATCGTTGAACTTAGCGTTCACAGCCGATGGTAGCCAGAATCACATCTGACGTCACGACGATGGAAATCCTGGTAACGACGTCACGTAGGGGAACCATACGAAAGCACCACCGGGAAAGAAGGTCACAATACATTTGAGTATAAACAGCCATTCTGATGCATTATTTGAGCGTAAATTTGTTTAACCCATAAGCACAGAACACTCCCCACGTCCCTAAAAAGAAATATAGATTTTTTCTTTGTAATGCGAAAATGCGGAGAGCAAGTAGTCTGTTCCTTGCACAGGAGTTGCGGTGACGTCATAACGACGTCGAGCTCTGATTGGCTGTGATTAAAAAGATAGTGGGTAGACCTCACTCTTTCTACCCACTATTTTTTTTTTTTCAATCAGCCAGTAGGAGCTCGGCGTTCTGACATCATCTCAACCCGTGTTTAAGAAGCAGACGAAACTTGCTCTCCGCATTCACTGTAACAAAGAATGTCTTCACCCTGAGACTGACAGACATGTATAGGCACCCTAGTTGTCTGTCTCTGTTTCTTTTTCTGCAACTACGAAAGTGTTTTGCCTCCTTCTGCTCAGGTCTCGGGTTAAATTCATCACGCAATTTGAACCATTCAAAATTTAAAAAAGGAAGAATCACGTATAACTTATGAATAAGATAACGGATAGTTCTGAAACTGTGGCATGTGGTTCGGAACGCTAGGGCTACATTTGGACGACGAATGAGCGTTCGTAGAGGAAGCCTCTTTTAGGTAAGCTAAAACACTGTACTTTCTTTTTTTCTTCTTTGGGACACCCTGTATTTCGTTAGGTGGTAGTGTTTTCGGTTGACCCTGCGTCATTTTACCCTGCACCACTAAAGCGGTATCTAAAAATATTGTTATAATCCAATTGCTCGCGCAACGACAAACTATCTGCTTCTTAATATAAGTATTGTTTTGTCGATGACCGCTTGCTTTTTCTTGCGTTAACATTCTGCATAGCAGTGAGTGAGAAAACAACTCCTTTCCTCATATTCGGTTACTGATTTTCTTGGTGATGAGTAAATCACTCTTGAAACCCGTTTGGGGACAGTGCGTTTGATATAGTGTAAAGCAGCTGTAACTACTATAGCTTTTTACATTTATAGAGAGTTTTAGTAGATCGTTCCGATACCTCCGATACCCCCGATAACGATACTATATATGTAAGCGCAAAGGCGGAGGCAGAGTATCGGGTATCGTTATCGGAGTCATCGGAACGATCTACTAAAACTCTCTTATATTATATAGTACAAAGTGTTCATTTTAAATGGTGATCACTTATGATCAAATCCTTTACAGGTAATTAACAAAACAACTACAGTCACATATCTCATTAATATGTACATTCGTCCATATAATCGCCCGTAATAACGGGACGAACATTCACTTATTTGCGTAACCAAAATTGCGTCTGTACTGCAGGGTGTCTGATTGAGGGAATATTATAGAGTTTTTGTAGATCGTTCCAATACCTTCGGTAACGATACCCGATAACCATGCGACGCATGCGCAAAGGCGTCGGCGGAGCATCGGGTGTCGTTATCGGAGTCGTCAAAACGATCTACTAAAACTCTCAACAAACTGCCTCCCAACGTGCGAGAAAAGTAAATACAGCCTACGTTGCTTATTCTTGTTGTTTTTTTGTTTTTTTAGACCGCAGCTCTTAGGCGCCCGTTTCCGGCTTGAGCGGCGTCGCCGTCGCCGTCGCGTCGCCGTCGCCGTCGCGCGTAACCGCGTGCATGATGGGTAATTTTCCCGCTAAATCTAGCGGAAAATTTTCCCCGCTAAATCTAGCGGAAAATTTTGCCCGCTAAATCTAGCGGAAAATTTTCCCGCTAAATCTAGCGGAAAATTTTGCCCGCTAAATTTAGTGGAAAATTTTTCCGCTCAATTTAGCGGAAAATTTTCTCTGCTAAATCTAGCGGAAAATTTTCCCGCTAAATTTAGTGGAAAATTTTCCCCATAAATCTAGCGGGAAATTTTCCCCGCTAAATTTAGCGGAAAATTTTCCCCGCTAAATTTAGCGGGGAAAATCCCCCCTCCTCGAGGTCACGTGACCCCCCCCCTCTCCTCGAGGTCACGTGACCCCCCCCCCCGTGCCTTCCCTCCTCCTCAAGACCTGCGCTCTAATTCGGCGTTACAGGGAGTTGTAAACGGCTTTCATTCTTTGTTTTGTTTTAATTTTCAGTCTAGTTTTTTTTTATATGTATATTGAGGCTCGGTTTGTCCTTATATCAAACTCCCACGGTATTCAGATCATCGTGAACGATACTACAAAAAATATCCGCCCCTCAAAGAAGAGTATGAAGTATCGTAGGTGTGGGAGTCGCTGACGTCTTGACCTTTCGGTCGCGAGTGCAGGCGAAGGTGGCCACGTTTACCCAAGGAGAACGCGCGCTCCGTTTCTTCGCTCGAATTTCTCCCTCTCTCCAGCCTTCTCGCACAAACTCTTCCCTCTTTTCTTTTTTTTCTATTGGCTCCCGACGAAGCGAACAAGTCGGTCCTCCTGAATAAAAGCGAGGGACAAAGCCCGCGCTCCAGAGTTTATACAGCGGTTGGCAAAAGAGGCTCTCGTCCGCTCGTGAGCTGAGAGTGAACTTTCCTTTTGTCGGAGGGGCCCCACGGGGTTTTTGTTCCTGCAATATGTGCGACGAGCTTTTTTTTTTTTATTTCAATATAGGTATGTCCTCTTTTCTTCCTTCCTTCTTAATTTTATTATTCTTAGGTTTGTTTCACGACGATCTTTTTCTTTGATTTGTGTTTGTGTGTGTGTGTGTCGCTACAATTCAGGCATTATTTCGTCGTGCTCTTTAGGGGCCGCTAAAGAGACCGCGATGGAAAACGAGTCGTGTCAGCGTGCCGGGCGTGACTTATTTGAATACGAGTAGGACGGGAAAGTGAAAAACGGCGCTATCAACATTACACGGTGCATTCCGCTTTTTAGTAAATAACCGTTTCTACGCCTATGCAGTTGTATTGTGTACGCATATGAGAGTTGTAGAGTAGTTAATAACGAGTCCTTAAGGTCGGGCAATGTGTTATGATGATAGGGTTACGCGTACATTAAATAAATTCCGATGAGCCCCAAAATTATCCCTGAAGACGGTTTTCTAAAAATTTTAAAGAACAAAATGTCCCGAATTAGA
>JAZHYW010035372.1:0-19348 GCA_037355805.1 Ixodes ricinus
TTTTTATTTGCTGAATCCAACTTTATGCGCATTGCTGGCTGCGCATGGCGCTCCTGCCGGGCACCACCAACGAGTTATTTTAATCATGTTTTGAAGCCACGGCACGCTCTTTTCCGCCAGTCGAACATGGCCGCTTTGCTAACCAAGCCAGGGCCCCTGTCCCTGTCAGCAACATTGCTCGTGCTGGTCGATGCTTACGAGTTTCGTACTCAGCCTCGCATTACGGTAAGAATGGCAGAGGACGAGCGCATGCGCAGTTCGCACCGTCGCAGCCGACTCGTACCGTATCGGATGTGCAAAAACGGTTCCTTAAAACTCCTCTAACACGGCTCTTCGCGCTGAAGGCGACGCTGTTTTTTCCGAGGGGCGCTTGACTGGTGGCTTTCGATAGAACTAGAGATGACGTCAGGGCGAGTCCATGCAGAGTGGACGGGGAAGCTGTCTCAATTCAAGGGAACCGTTGTTATCTGCGGGGGAGCGTAGTTCGAATGAAAAGGGAAGATGATTCTGCAGAAGTCAAGATCGCCGAGCACGAATGAGATGACAGTTTGGAAAGAGAGAAGGAAACACGTTACGTACGTCGTATTTTCTAACTTTGCTGAATCATCTCTCATTTTCATTCCAACTACGCTCACCCGCAGGCACGCAGGCAGGCAGGCAGTTGATAACAACGTAATAGCGGTTCCCTCGAATTGAGCAGCTTTCCCTGTCAACTCGGCATGGACTTGCCCTACCGTCATCTCTAGTTTTATCGCAAGTCACCAGTCAAGTGCCCGTCGGAAATAAACGCGCGCTCGCGTGGAGCTATTAACTCCGCGGTGACTGTAGTACATACATTAGCTGTGTGATCGCGGCTCAAGCTTGTGACGTGCGGACGGTGAGAGCTGGCACGGCGCTAGCGGCTCGCTGCCGCATATCGTACAGAGCTCTCCCATTTGAGGTTCAACGAGACGACGCTTACGAGAGATAGCTAATGCAATCGTGCATTGAAAATTTCGTCCTTCCCATAGGTTCTACGACCAAAAGGAACAAATAATTACTACGAACGAACCACGTTTCTCTGAAGAAGACGAAGCGACCGCTTGACCTTCTCGTTGTCGCTGGGAGGCACTGCGCGTTGAACGGAACATTCGCGCGCATTATTTTGCTTTATAACGCTATCTCTACAAATGAGAAGCCTACTTGTGATTTTGATTCGAAGGCTGGATATGCACCGCGAGGGGGAAAGGGGGAGGGTGACCCAACTCGTATCCTACACACAACATCTCTTATACGAATTCTAAAAAATGAAACCTTTAGTGTTATTGACTCGCGTAATTCTCTACTGTCCATATACGCTGAATGCATTTGACGGGAAGTAAATATATTGAACAATTAGCCGCGCAAACCGATTGGCCAGACCAATATTATGAGAGATCGACAACTTCCTTCGATTTTTAATGGTTTCAGCTGCTGTCGGTAAAACAAGTGCAGACTCCATATCTGACCCCTCTCCCCTCCTTCTCTCCTCCCGACCTTTCTAAGGTCTTCCTCTGGAACGCTCGAGCCTTTCACGAAAGTTACTGAAAGTGCAAGGGACGAACTACTTCTTTTTTGTTATATAGTCTCGTCTCGTATCGTCGGCACCGAATCCGCCGACTCCATGCTCCGGTAATTGCCTCCACCGAACAAGCGCCGGGGCATCTGCTCTACAAGTGGCGGCGCTTTGGCTTACGAAACGACGGCTAATCAGTTTGAGTACCGGCCTTCTTTTGCAAGCGAGTCATGTCGTGTCTGCGGCTTTGACTTGCGGCCAGGAAAACAATGCAAAACCGCGAGGGCCCTCCGCGTCTATTCCGCGCACGGACAACGAACCTTGTATACGCGAGCGCGCGTTGCCTCGCGTCTGTTGTATCTTGCACGTTTTAGCCCACGCTTTACTTCGAGCGTGGCGCCAGGGCCCGTGGCAAGTGCTATTCGTGTGCACAACTCTCGGCGGCAATCTGCGAAACTCGTCACAACATCGTCTATTTCCTCTCGCCCTACTTATCTCAGAAGTGAAAAGCGCTCGTGCATAGTTTTAATCAGCGCTCAACGTGCGCGCCCACCCACAGGTTTTCTTTGCCTTCATTGCCTTCGTAGCCTTTTCCCGGGCGGGGGGAGAGGAGGAGGAGGAGGAGGAAGAAGGAAGGAAGGAGGAGGAGGAGGAGGGGAGGAGGAGGAGGAAGGGAGGGGGAAGGATGGGGGAATTTCTGGCCTAGTCTGTTTGCTACTGCAGCTCGGAGCGAGTGGATCGAAAGCTCGGGCTGCAGAACCAAGGGAGGACCTTGTTTAGAGTGCCTTCAGTATACACTCACACGCTTTTGATTGAGTGGTAACGTTGCTGAGTAGTGACACCTAAACCATTTTTCCGTTCAATTGTTTTTTTTTAATGTATTTTGAAGCGCGCGCGATCAGGTGTGACTCAGCTCGAGCGCGTAACCTTGGCTAAAGCATAGACAACATTTAACCGCACAAGTCACTCACCGAGTGCGCCAGCGCGCCACAGGCTGGCCTAGTGCCACTAAGTAAGCTACGCTTCGGAGTAACGACACTCGGTCATGTTGTGGCTTAAGATCAGGATTGCCAGTTATCTGGAAGTTTTATCTGAAGTCACAGGAAACGCCTTTTCGTCCTCCACAAATGTTTAAACAGTTCTCGACAGAGCAAAGAAATATCACATGAGCTTTGAACATGAGCTTTCAGCACATGAACACCGAATCTAATGCCGAGGAAGTCGCACTTTTGAATCATGAGGATCGGCACTTGCGTCTGCTCTGCACAAGCACCAAAATGGCGGCGCCCACAACAATGTCGGGGAACAGAGTGCCGATACTCTAAGCGCGACTCATTTAGTAGCTCTATTGTTGGCCCACTCAATGCAAGAAAGGAGGGCATCACGTTGAGACAGACATTTAGGGACCCTAACCTCATTCAGATTCGCGCGGCATCTGTTCAATATTGCGCCAACCTTCTTCCGTAGCCTCAAACAGGGCGACCCATGTTTGAGGTTACAAGCGAAGTGCTGTTATGGGAAAGTGATGCCGCCGCACTACTGCCGTTCCTCGCTGTGCAACCTACGAAGAAATAGGAGACCGACCGACATAAGAGACCGACCGATTGTTGGTGTTGTTTTCAATCTGAAGATCTTAAGCTATACTTCGTCTCACCTTAGCATGGACTATTGTTAGCCGCGCGTGCCAAAAGCCCGAGCTAGTTGCTTTGGATGAAGCCTCGGCGACTGCACGAGCGCTCGTGCAGCGAGTGCTCCAGTCAAGGCAGTCGAAGCTAGCCGCTCACGCTTGCACAGCCTTCTCAGTTAGTCCGTGCTAAGCTGAGATGAAGTATAATAGAGAGTTTTAGTAGATCGTGTTTTCAGGCCACGCTATTTGTAGCGGGAGCTCGCGCTGCCATTCAATGCATGCTCTGAAGCGTGCCCCCGTAGCGGTAGCGGGCCTTTGAAAACGATTTTAGAAAACTCCCTATTCTTTTAATATTTGCCGCAATGTACTGGGACTATCCGAGTGGCAAAATAGTAACGCCCTTGCTGCCTGCCTTCACCGCGGGCTGTACCAAATTTCTTAATATATGAAACTCCTGGAAGCTCCACTGCTGTATAATTGGCTGGTTAAAGTTGTTTCGGTGGCGTTCACAATAACCAAAGCAACAGCAACGAAAACGACATCGGGACAACTACGGCTCATGGATGTTTCACGAGGCTACTTTTAGCATTGCCTGCCACGTTGTGCGGAGAACAGTTTTTTCGGTGATTATATTTCCGGCGTTGTTTAGGTCATTCTGAACGACGCCAGCGCAATAGATTGATCTCCCTAAGCGTTCCACGTAAGTGTGACGCCGTCAAATCTAATGTTCACAAGGGTAACAAGGGGTACGCGCCTGTGCATGAGGTAGTTCGCGCCGTCTCGTTCTTTGCTCGCACAGACCGCTAGCAGGGGGTCTGTGCGAGCAGAGCAGAAACACTGCAGTTCCCATAATGCATGTCTACAGTGGTGGCGTAGACAAACTAGACAACAAAGCTCGCCTGCACCCTTGCCTTTATTAAACTATGCTCCATTCACCCTTAAGCAGAGACTAGAAGCTCCGCCTCCAGCGCGAGCTTTTTGCCCTTGCCAACACAAGTGTGAACGCGCAAGCATGCGCAACCAAAGCACTGCGGAAGCCAGCGAGCTCGAGCTGAAGGCGGAGCTTCTAGTTTCAGCTTAAGGGAGAACGCAGTTTTAGCTGATGAGATCGGTCTATTGTGTGAACCAAGCTCGCGTATATAATTTATTTACAAGTATCCAATACCACCACCACATTTGGAAAAGCAACATCGTAAGAACAAGCGCGCAGAGCGCTTTGCAAACAAAGCGGGGACGTTGCTGAAGCCTCAAAGATGATGCGGAGGCTCGACAGTGCGTGCGGGCGCCGAGTCGAGGCTCTAATTATAGATAAGGTTCATACACGGCTCTGACAAGTTCTAGAGTTCCTGTAATATAGCTACCTACGGTAGCAGAGTTGCGCATTTAGCCTCGGAGAGTGGCCGTAGCACCGGCTTTCCTGCACATCCCTGGATGCTTTGCTGGTCACGTGACTGAATTCAGCCAACAGCGCCGCCGCGCATGAAGAACAAAAAGGAGAACAAGGAGGCGGAAGCAGAGGCAACGTACGCATGGGCGCGTGCAATGTCGGCGGAGCGACCGTAGTGGTGGCTTTCCTGCACGGCGCTGGATGGTTCGCTCCTCACGTGATCAATCTCGGAGAATAGCGCGTGGAGGCTCGGGGAAAACAAATGCGCAACTCTGCTCCCCTTTAGGGGGAGCATATCGAGGAACTCTAATAAGGTCTATCCTCAGCCTTGCTCGTTCCGATCTGGATGAGCATCGTACTGGCGTGTGGTCGTGTGTCATATTCACGTTAAAGATCCCGGTTTGTAGTGGTACTGCACTGGCTAAATTTCTTATCTACAGTGGAGGCACCAGACGACCACTGAGCTTCCCGCTGTGTAAACACATAACACCACAGACCGATCTCACAAAACGTTCGGCCATAGCCTCCTCTATACACAGAAAGCCTGGCAGTTCGATGACGGAGCCATGCCCGGTCGCAGATTTGGAGCGCGAGGATCTGGTAGAACAAAGCATTTGTCGGGGAGTCCGGTATTCAGCGCACAGCTTTTGCAGCGGCGAGGACCCGAAACATGGTTTTCAAAACCGACGAGAAAGGAAGCGGTGGCCCGAGGAGCGCGAGAATTACGAGTGGACATTCCATCGCTCGGAACAAGTGTGTTTCGGCGCGTCGCCACAGCGGGGCGCCCGTCACTTGCCTCTTGTAGAGTTCTTGTATAGGCTCCCTACGGGAGCCAGAGTTGCGCTTTCACCATAGAGAAATATAGTACTACGTAAAGAGTGGCCACTCAAGCCGTTTCGCGGCCCAGGAGTTAGGGACTCTACTGGCCGTTAGTAGGCGCAACAGTGCCACTTATATTGAACATTTGTCAGATATATAATATTAATAAATAACTTCATTGTATAGAGTAAACTTCTAAAATTATTACGAACTTTGAAAACTTTCAAAAGCGACGTCAACGGCTGTGGCTATGGCTGCGGCACGGTGGTTGGCTTTGGAGTAGTGAACTCGACGGAGGGCAAACGGAGGGCGGATACTTCGGCTGCTTGGTCTGTGTCTCTTGCATCGTTGTGTGGGTTGAGTTGGTTCTGCGGCTTGTTGTCTCGTGCGGGTTTCAAGTCATTCTTCCGTTGCGGTCATGGTATACGGTAGATGTAAAAAGTATTGTGACTGTAGTTTCTTTGTTGACGGACATTTGCATTCGGTCACTGGATTTAGAAGCCACTGGGCCAGTCATATGTGCAAGCGCCTTTCAGCACATAAGACAGGGTACTTGTATCGACTCTAACCGATTTCTTCGATGTGCCTGACGTTTCGAAGCCGGCTCGGCTCCTTGATCACGGGTGACTATATGTGGGCCCAAAACCTTTCAGCACATGGTCATATGTGCAAGCGCCTTTCATGGAACTTGGACGGTAATTTTTTTAAATGCCCTCCATCATATTGCATTTGTCGCTGTAAGTCTCGCTGTGATACAGTAGTTTTTTTCCAGTGTACAACTGTTAACGCGTTATTCATACATTTTGCATGTGTGTCGTTATTTTTGTAATGTATGAATAACATACATCACTCCTTGCCTTCAGAGTTGATGTTTGTTTTGCTTGTCATAGTTACAAAAATAAATACTTTTGTGTGTCAATCCCTGGTGTAGTCGCATGTCGTCCCTTCAAGAGAGTTAGCACAAATGTGAAAATATCCTTTTCGGTGTGCGGTCAGTTTGAATTATATGTAGCGCTGGATGACTTTTCTTCTGCAGTACAATTAAGGTATGCTTATAAAACAATTCTATTTTAAACAAAAACCATGCTAGTTACAATAACACTGACTCGTTAAACTAGAGGGCGCGTGCTACTGCCCGATACAAAAATATGCCAGAATTCGCCTTGAATCCATTCATTCATTCATCTGGCCAGCGGTTACTGCGTGTATCCATCCATTCAACACTCAACTAGGGACTATACTGGCCGCTGGGTGCGCTCGCTGACGCTGAATTGGGCCGCTGGGGCCTATGGAAGTGTCCGCTCTTTACGTAGTACTATATTTCTCTATGCTTTCACACCCGGAGCGCCGGCTTTCCTGCATGGCATGTTGATCCCGCTCCTCACGTGACTGAATTCGGCGAATAGCGGCGCCGCTCGTTCGAGGCGCGCGGCGCGCTCAAAAGCAGGGGAACGTACTGTCGGGGCGCGTGCAACTATTTGCTGCACGACACTTCATTCGGCTCCTCACGTGATCGTATCTCGGCGAATAGCGGCGAGGGCGGCACGCGGCACGCGTAATCAAACGCGAAATTCTGGCTCCCGTAGGGAGCCTGTACAGGAACTCTAGCCTCTTGTCTGCCGCTTTACCTTTTCACTTTCGGCGGCCGCGTCTCGTGGCGATCTGCCAGGCTTTGTCAGTATAGAGGAGGTTATGGTTCGCTCATGCATGAAGCCTTTAGTTCACGGGAGACAGGCGGCAGTGCCTGAGACATCTTGTGCCTTGCACCCGCAAAGCTACAGCGAGGTTACGACACGTGCAGAAAGACTAAAGTTCCCTGGATGCATTGCGGAAGCGGTGGCGTACCCAACCTGGCCGGTGAGATCGGTCTATTTACGTTGTCCCCTAGCATACACCGTTCCGATGTTCGCAAATCCACAGCCCAGCACGAGCGAGTTCATTGCTTCGAAAAGCGAAGGAAGTGATCGCCATTCACAAGAACACTCAAAATGATACCGGCCAGAAGGTCTATTTGAGAATGGTCTATGGACCATTCCAGAAAAGGGTCTATACGGCGTTACTTGCAGTGTTCGTTCGTGTGATGCTCATTTCTTAATCTCCAAGCGAACATAGTCAATCGTTCTCATAAAATGCGCTATCGTTAGTTTTCTTTTTGTTTTTGTTTTTACCCTCTAATTAATTGAATGTCCGTTCTCCAAATTCATAAGGTGCTTGTTTGCGATCGTTTCTTTTTTGTTTGTTCCTTTCTGTTCTTTTTTCTTTCAGAACCGCACACAAACAACGGCAAACAAAATGAGAACGACAAGATATTTGACGCGAGAGTACTTTTGCTGGAGTGAAAAGAACAACACGCACAAAAAGCACACGCAAGGGAAAAAAGAAACAGTCGATATCCCGAGCCTCTTTTCAAATACTAAGCAATATAAAAATATGCGACTTTTTTTTTCTCTAGAATTTAAGGTTCTTTTTTCTTTCTTTCTTTCTTTTTTTTTTTTGTAAGCTTTGGAGTAGGCCCAGGAATGTTCAGCTTCTATTTGTGCTTTTTGTGCTGTCTTTCAAGTCGGTCGTGGAGAGGAGTGATCGTAAATAGAAGCATCCGACGTTTATTTATTCTTCTGCACTGAGAGTGCCTCCTTACGGCGTCCCTGCCGATCGTCCAAGTAGCACTCTGACGCTGCTTCTACCGAAAGCTCAAGTGTTGTTCGACTGCGACGGTGCTCGGGGTCACACGGTAGGGTTAGACGTCTTTGTAAAAATCCCGATTTTGTCTAGCCAACGGTCAAACTGTTAGCCCTAACACGCAAAAAGAAATTTGTTTTTGCGAATTTTGTTGCACGGTAAATGAAAACAAAAATTGGTTTATTAAAGGAACGAAGAGGTTAACGGAGTTGAATGATCCTCGCTTGCTACTTCGTGATGGGCAAGGTAAAAATTAATAAAAAACGCATATGTAGCGACAAGAATAAAAAAGCAACACAAATAAGCACTCAAAAATAGAATTAAATAATCGAAAATATGCAGATAAATGAATCGTGCTAGATCGAATGAAACAAAGTCTGCGAAGCTACCGAATTACAAAATCTTTTGCAAAGCCGGGATTTGAACTCCAGGTCTCCCAATATCCGGTCCCATAAAAATGAGTCTAAACATACGCGTCCTGAGAGGAAACAGAGACAAATAAAAGTGCATAAGCTATGCCCACCTGTCTCTTTTTCTTTCCATCTTCCGAGTGTCCTGTGTAGCCTTGTTGCCTTTAAAAATGTAGTCAGTGCATTGGTGGCCATCCAAGATTCTTGGCAGGTTTGCCAAGGGCCGAGGAGCCGTTAAAGGGATGATGGTTGTCCGGACACATTTGCTGCTTGAACCATGGTAGCCCGTTTCTCATCATGGATTGTGCACTCGCACATGAGATGATGCTCGTCTTCTACCGATGAGCACGTTTGGAAGAGTGGTGATGATGTCCTGCCGATTCGGTGAGGGAACTCCTCGATGTACTCGATATGAAGGCGTTTGCGGTGGAGTGTGGTTTGAGTGCGTCCGTTTAGTCCTCGCGGTACCCGAAACTGGAGTCGGGGTTCTGATGTCATAAAGCCTTTGTAGTTTATTTTTTATTTATTTGTTTTGATACCCTCAGGACCCAAAGTGCACTACAGAGGGGACTGGACAAGAACAGACACAAAAAAACCAACGGTAAACAATGCACTTCTACGTGTAAAAAAAAGAGATTCAGCCTAATATGTATTAGCAAAAGTGATGAGCTAATGCAGCTCTAAATAAAATCAATGGATGGTAGGCTTACTAAAGATGCGGGAAGGTGGTTCCAATCAGAGGATGTTCGAGGAATGAAGGAGTCAATAGATGCTGAGGTTTTGCAGTGAGGTATGCCGAATTTAAAGTGATGATCGACGCGCGGTAGAAATAAAAGATGGGCTGACGAATAGCCTGTCCTTCAGTGAGGAGTTAGAATGGTAAATTTTGTAAAACAGGCATAGGCGTGATATTTTTCGACGTAGTGAGAGAAGAGACAGAAATATAGTTGTTTTCATTGATGAGACACTTGCCGTGCGATGGTAGTTGCAAAAAAATGAAACGTAGTGCACGATTTTGCATGGCTTCGATGTTATTCATGAGCTTTGTTTGACCGGGATCCCAGATTGCTGCGGCATACTCGAGCTTTGAGAAAACTAGAGCTTTGTATAAAAGTTGTTTTGAAGGACATAGGTGCTGAAGAGAAGTTTCTTTTTAAATATCCAAGCATGGAATTAGTATTGGCGATAATGTGATCAGTATGAGCTTTCCATGACAAGTTAGAAGTAATGTTTGCACCAAGATATTTATAAGAATACACAAACTGCAGAGGAGTGTTACTAATTCTGGATTAGACGAAACACCTGCTCTGTGAATTAAACAAAACATCTGCTCTTGAGCAGTAATTATAGATTCTACAAATTGTCATTATTTCGCTGGAATGTCTGCGAGCCCATTACCGGTGAACCCGCGATGGCTTAAAATCTAGTAGTAACTTTAACCGTCCACTCTGCTTCCCACGTATTCTTAGTATTTCTGAAACTTGACTGATGAAGTGGTTTTCAATGACGTTCAGCAAGTTTTTAAATGAAATCATACGTTTATTTTCAATAATTAAAAAGTTATCATCATATTTTAGTAAATTAGACGACTTATCCTGACCGTTAGCTTCTTATATTACGTCCCTCTGGCCGCGTAGCTTACCGGCACAAACAGCATTAGTGCAGCTTTCACGGCTTCTTTTTAAACAAGTATGTAAAGCCAAAAAACTCGGAGCCATTCAACACTATGAAAATGAATGACCTGCGAAGCTGTTTAGCACACAACACAGATGTGACCCAGAATACTGAACAAAGGTACGAACAAATGTATACTGTATTGATCGGTGGTCATCGTGACGAACGGTAAGCACACACACGTGCCGACCGCCGCTGCCGCTGGCGTTCTCGTTGCCGTTCCCGCTGTTGCTCTTCATAGGCGCGTTGCTCTGCGACGAGAGAAGTGAAATAGACCATTCGCTATATTACCCAAGCATCAAGGAGAATGCAGGAATTGGTGTTCCACGCGCCGCACGTGCTGGCTTAGCAGCAGTAACTTTTCTAAAGCAGAAACCTAGAACAAATTGTATCTCGCACGCGCGTTCGTCAACGCTTTATTTTGGTTATTTACTTCGAATCTTTTATACGGGGAAAGCGTGCGCGTGCGGCGGTACGGGCGTAGTGTTTTTCGTTACCTACACGAAAAATCCACAGAACCCTAGCCATAAAGAGCTTCGCTGTAAAATGAACACCCTGTACATTT
The DNA here is from genome assembly GCA_037355805.1 of Ixodes ricinus. Classification (NCBI taxonomy): domain Eukaryota; kingdom Metazoa; phylum Arthropoda; class Arachnida; order Ixodida; family Ixodidae; genus Ixodes; species Ixodes ricinus. The sequence goes on from JAZHYW010035372.1 coordinate 10,696, forward strand.
TTTTTTCTTTTTACCGACGAACAACCTTTTTTTTTTGCCTTTTCCACCGTTGATCAATCTAAACTAGATTTATAAATATATATGTTTCTTTCTTGTTCAATATTTGCGCCGAGCCGGCGCGAGACGACAGGGCACCCACGCAAAAACGAACGAAACCTTAAGAAAACACAACTCGTAAGGGAACGCATAGAGAACGAGCAATCCCTCCCCTCCGCCGCTCCCGCCTCGATCCCGAAGCCCACGCGCACGAGTCAAGGCAGTCGCATTCGCTTTCGTCGGTGCACTCTCAATCAAAGCGCAACGAACTGTAAGGAACGCCGGTGCGAGCATCACAACTCAGATCGGTCGACCCCTGGTCCGATGGAGACTCGATGTCCTTTCCAGCTTGAACGCCGCACTTGCACTCCTACGACGACGCCCCGCTGAGGTGCTCCGCCGCGGACATCGCTACAAGAGCATTTCTAGCGAGACATTGCCTCGCCACGCGTTTGCTCTCTCGAGTAACGAACCGCGGCGGTGTTTCGTGTCCGCTCTGTCGGGCCACGTCCGCTGTTGCTGTCCGTTCCGATGTCCTTGTTATCAGTCGTGTGTCTTGCTGTGGTCTGCACCAGTTCTGTCTGTTTGTTTGTTTCCTTTGTTTGTCTTCTTTGCTTCCGTCTCGACAGCGGAGTTTGGACGCGGCTGGAACTATTGTTTACTGTTAGTCCAAGAGCGCGGTGCTCTCTCGTTTGTGTCGGCGACGTTATAGGGTCCGCGGGTGGGTTCTGCTGGTTTGCTGTCTCGTTCGTTTTTTTTTTTTTTGCTTTTCTGTGTGTTTGTTTTGCATTATGTGTTTTGTTTTTAGACAGCGGTTTTGGACATGGCTAGAACTAGTGTGTTAGCGTTTACTGTTAGTTCGCCCGGTGCTCTCGTTTGAGTCGGCAACCTTGTACGGGCTTCAAGAGGCCTTTGAGGTGGGGAGACAAATGATAGGTGGGGACGTTCTGCTACGAGTGCAAAAGAAGTAAAACACCCTCTCTCGCCCTTTTTTTTTAAATATTTTCTGCCCCAAGTAAACGTCATCTTTGTTGATGCTCAGGCAGCTCATAGGGTGTTTCTGCACCCGCTTCAGTGTCGTTTAGATGTGTGCGAATGTGGGTCTGGTTTGCTTGTTCATTTTATTTGTTCTCGCTTCTATTTGAGCGAGTTGTCGATTTGTCGGTAGCTCAGCGGGTGCGCAGCGAGGGACGGCGACTGTCTTTTGTTAGCGGAGAAAGAGATTTCGTGTTCGGACGTGGGTGGAGATGAAATGAAACCGGCCCGAGGCGCGGACCGGTTTGCCGCTTATATCACATCTGGTTCTCGTTCGTAAGCGTTGTATGGTTTTTCTCTAACTGCTCGGACGATGATTCACTTTGTCGTCTTTGCGTGAGCTGCGCCCATGCAATAACGGATATTACAGAAATACTTTTTTTCTGTAAATTTTTGTTGCAATTGTTTTATAAAAATACAAAATAACCAGAGAAGGAAGGTAATGTGCCCCATTCGATTTTAAGAAGGACGCAAAGTCAATGTTTTATTGTGTATCTTGTATACTTTATATCGTGCGAGCCAAGAAAAATGATCAAATTGCGAAGCCACAGAGAGAACAATTTTGGCATTTTTCGTGGCGTTTCTTGTCAGTGGCGGCCTGTCATTTTCGTGTCACCCTTGGTGGTGACACTTCTACGACGAGGATAGGAAGACACCTCAATGAATTTCTCTTGTGTGCTGCAGTGCTTCACAAAAAAAAAAACAGCTATGCGACCTAAGTAGTCTAACGTTCTATTAATGCGAATAGCATTCTTTGGATACTTCACGCACTTTTCGTCTATGTATCTATCTATCTATCTATCTATCTATCTATCTGGCTATCCAACCTCTTACGCCGCGGGTCGATAAATAAATAAAAAAGACCGGCGCCGGCTGGGATTCGAACCGTTGACCCTTTGATCAGCAGGCAGACGCGCTAACCACAGAGCTATGAAGGCAGTTGTTTTTTTTTCTTTATTGAGCTATGAAGGCAGTCATTCAACGCACTCTAAACGGTTGTTTATATCTTTACCATAGGACGCGCTTTACAGCGCTGTCACAGCTACCGGTGCGCGCGCGTTCCATCTCCCTCACCCTCTCCCGAGCGCGCTCACCCTCTCCCGCGCTCGGGAGAGGGTGATGTAGCGGCCGTGCTCAGCCTCACGAGAGCGGAATGAGCCCTCGTGCATGGAACGCGCGCGCACCGGTAGCTGTGACAGCGCTGTAAAGCGCGTCCTATGGTAAAGATATAAACAACCGGTTAGAGTACCGTTGGTTGAGACTAGCTGAGACGCCAGAAAGTCTGGTCGGTACCATTTTGAGTGTTTGTGCGTATGGCGCGTGCTTTGCTCGCCTTCCTAAGTGACACAAACGCACGTGCTGGGCTGCGGAGATCGTGCGCAGGGCTGTGAAAGTGTCAACAAATTTAGAATCGCCTCAAGAGTGGGCTGGCGTATCTAGAGTGTGCCGGCCACCTGACGAACGCGCATAACTCCGCACCGTTTGATGCTATTCGCATTAACGTAGATAATCATTCCCAAAGGATGGGTTCTGCTGATTTTTTTAACATAAAATGTGTTCAAGGGCCGGATTTCCTACGACAAGCGTTACGCATAAGTGTAGCACAAAGCATCACACACAGTTCAAGACAACATAAAACATACACAGCTCATCGCAGACAATGTATAAGCAGGCATACTTAGTCGTAATTAATTATGATCAAGCATAATTAATTGTGACAAGCGTGATTTAACACAGGGCGCAGCGAGGATCGAACCACCGACAGTACGTTGGCAACCAGACGCGTAAACTTGGAGCCACAAGAAAAAGCACATTTCTCGGGCGTTTAAAAAAAAGAAGGAAACATTTCGATACAATTAAGAGCGGCAGGTTGCTTTGATGGATGACATGGCCAGTCCTCCACTCGCCAATGGGCGAGCGACGTTTCGCAACTTCAAGTTCCTTAGGAAATTTTGCTTCACTGTTCGATAAACGACGACAATGAGCCGCAAGCCTGAGCAAGCATGGTTCCGAAACCTCTAGACTGTTGTTTTCAGCAACATGCTTAGACAGGCCTGCAGATTACCGTCGTCTTTTGTCAACAACTAAACACAATTTTCTAAGAAACAGGAAGTTGCCAAACGCCGCTCACCTGTTGTCACTTTTTCCGTGTCTGCTTGATTGGATTGTTAAGCCTCACCGTAATGAATCACCATCGTCTTTCAAAAATAGGGACCTTTAGCAGACCGTGTTCGGCGTACCTCACTACCGGAGCCTTTGAAGCATGCTTTTAGGCGCGCGCTCGGGTGATACTGTGATCGCAAGGCGCGCGCTTAAAGGACAAATGCAAAGGGGTAAAAGCATCTTTTTTAAAAAGCCTAGATGAAAAAAAGAATGCTATAAAACAAATTTACAACGAAGAAAAAAAAATTCAGAGCTATATTTACGGCGCAAAACGAATTTGTAGTTGGCACCCACGGATAATGATCTACATATCTACAAAGTAAACTGTTATTTAGGTGGCAAACGTTACCGTAAGTCCATGAATCGGCAGCTCGGTATAGAGGTATTCGGAAATGCACTCCTTGCCAGTATCATTATGCAGGCTCAGACGGCATTCATGTTGCCGCCATCATCGTGTCGCCCATTTTAACTTTGTACCCGTATACACCTAAGAACACAGAATACTCGACTTATACCCTATTTGGGACATGACAGCTCGTTGTCGAGCCTCAAGCTTCCCGGCAATCAGATACCATAAAAAAAACTTGCGTGATAATGATTTGGTACCTGCTTGTCCAGCGTGAAAAAGACTGCGTGCAACGCTCCTCTGGGCCGCTCTGCATGCGCTGACTTGCGCCATATCAAAATTGAATCTTTATTTGCTAGCAGCCAAGACAGGTGGCGTCATTGTCGCTTTGTACGCCGCGCATCCACGCCAAGAGCCTCAGCAAAGTGTTCAGTGTTTGTAACAGGTCTCCTACTTTAGGCACAACCTTCTGGATAACAAGGCCGTATACTGCTGGATTTTCTCCGCCATCTATCAGACGCCAACATGGGGCTCACCCGGCCTCCACTAGCTGGCGTTTCACATTAACCACTGCGACCTTGTTATGTAGGGAGTATCGCTTTAGGGCACTGTAATCATGATGGGAAGGCGAAACAGGGGGAGCAGAAGACGAATGTCGAAAACACTTCGTATAAAAAACAGAGAAAAATAAATGCGTCGGCGGTGACTACACGGAGCGAAACATGTTTTAGTTTCTCCTGCGAGGACGAGTATTGTAACGATTTGTGTCCTTTTATTCGCCAATTCTTGGTTTAAGACATAACTTAAGACATAATTTGTTATATGGCTGGCACCTAACCATATCCGGTTAGACGCCATGCAACGAAGTCAACAGGCCGACTGCCAGCCGATCACAGACGCAGCGCTCGCTTGTTCACTGATTGGATACCAGTGCCAGCCTAACCCCTTCCTCGAGTGCCTCCGTGTCACTCCCGGAGGGGCTAAAACCATCGCGTGTTCAGACATACAACGGCACTCTGCTCCGTCAACTTACATCAAACGAACGCGCTCCAGACTTCCCCATAGAAACGGCGCGCGCGCGAGAGAGAGAGAGAGAGCGACAGAAAAGCAGAGAAGAAAAAAGCCTACACTGCATTATGCTGTGCAGTATCTCACTGAAGCCGTGCTGTACAGCCAAGGCTACAGGGGAGAGAGTGTATCCCGAGCTGTTCAGTAGGAGAGAAAGGAGGAATGGGGGAATCCCAGCCCTTCTCTGCCGTTCCGCCTTACCCTCCTCTTGAACAGGTTGGCATACGCTCTCCCCTGTAGCATTGGCTGTACTGCACGGTGTTCATGAGACGGAGCGTTCCCTTTGCCATAACGGGTTGAGATAGTCCGAATGTTTTGTTCTCCTTTGCCGCGAGCTGGCGCCAGGGGTCAGCTCGGTGCTGTAGAGAGTCGAAGATTGAACACAGAGGGTCCATTTCATACCAGTGGGGAGAGCACCTGCAGTGGAATGGCGAACACCTCCTGCAGAGATTGGTCGCTTGTGCGCATGCGCCCCGTAATCGCGTGGCGAGTAGGAAGGCAGGTGGAAAGGCGGGGAGACTTGCAGACGATCAACGCTCTTGCCACCTGCTCGCAGCTCGTGACCCCAACCGAGCAGTCGGAAACTCTCTGTAATCTAGGGTCTGCTGCGTCTCACGCTGCTGCAGGCTCTGAGAAGGTCGGATTCACATTAACACCGCAGAAGATGGCACCCACACGTAGAATTAAAGTCCCTCGATAGTTCTTTTACAAGTAACGACAACCAATTCAAATGACAAACCACATTCTGATGGAACAAAATGGCGGCTAACAGTTCCCACTTCTGCTGCGCGCCGCCATTCGCTTCCTAAAACCTGCACCGTCACGCAGTCGGCGCTTCAAAGAATGCCGCTACTTGTAAGAAAGCTCTTATCTAGGGACCTTACGTAGAACAGCAACGGAGCGCTCACGCGGTTACCGTCCAGCAAAGGGCATGCTGAGACTGTAAATGCACCCCCGAGTACCAAAAAAAAATGCTCAAAAGTAACGGTCACAAAATAACTCGAGACATAATAGAAGCTTACGAAAAAAAAAAACTCAAAGACAAATGTGTCAGCACGCCGTCTGTTGGTCTGTCCAATGATGAAATGTGTAAATGCTGAGACTGTATGTTTTCTTATTCTTTTTCATTCTGTTTATTTGGCTGTTGCCCATCTGTATACCGGGAATATTTTTTATTGGAAACAAATTTCTTTTTTTTTTAAATGACCGTATCTCCACGTGGTGAATGATGTTGATTGGGGCGAAGCTTTGGTGGTGCTTGTCTGCGTAGACGCTGAGCCGCAGCATGCCGAGCTTTTCGTTCGTTTTCCTCCATGTCAGAAAGAGAATGTGTGGTATGGAACGTGGTTATATACGCATTTGAGCATTTGACCGCAGCGCCCTCATAAACGTTGAGCCAATGCATGCAAAGTTTAACGCGATTATATACGCATTTGACCGCAGCGCCCTCTTCTGTATGGACGTTGAGCGCCTACATGCAACGTTTCATCCATGACATCCCCAGCTCTTGAGTTACTACCACATCTCAGAGTCCCCTACTCGTCCCGCAGTCGTGGCCGAGTGGCTTAAGGCGATGGACTATAAATCCATTGGGATCTCCCCGCACAAGTTCGAATCCTGCCGACTGCGCAAACATTTTTTTGTTTTTTTTTAAGAAGACAGATGGGATGGCAATCGATGTGAGCACGGACGCCGGTCGGACAAGGCTAGACCCTAAGGAGCTTCGCGCCTAAAAAAGGCGTCTTTACTGCTACGTGAATGCCGTCTTCACTGTATGTTTCTTGAGCTCGGCGGACATTCGAGGAGAGAACCGTCACAGTCTGGTGAGTAATTAGGCAAGATTTGTTAACTAACTTTTAATTAGTGAAATTAGACGTATGGTTTCAATTATAAACTTGCTGAGCGTTATCCAAAACCACTATATCAATCATTTTAGAAATACTTTGAGCTCGTGGGAAGCGTTGTAATGCGCTAAAGGTACAGGGCTGGGGCTTTGATGAGAGACGGAAAAATCGCGCTGGCGCTTTATCGCACCGCTTGCCTCGTTGCTGCTGCACGAGTGGTAACTGTAGCGCACTACTGCGCCTCTCGTGCGCTCAAAGTAATTCTGAAAATTACTGGTTTAGTGGTTTCAAAATTGCCCTCGGTAAATTTCTAACTATAGCCACATGTTTATTTTCAATAATAAAAGTTTAATTAACGAATTCTAGATAATTGCACACCAGGCTGCGACGGTTGTTCGTCCGTCGAATGTACGCCGAGCTCAAGACACATGTAGAGAAGACGGCATTCAAGTTGCAGTAAAGACGCCTTTTTTTAAAGTCTGTTTCGAATAAAAAAAATGTCACCCGGTATATACTGAGAGCGGTGGAAATAAACTTCTCGTTGATAGCGCTCTCTCGTCTTCACTTTTTCTTTGTCTTGTCGCCCTGTTTTAAACCAAGATACCGTGCACGGCACACAGGGCTGCGAGGCCAGCCGTGCACGCACGTAGCCTTCGAGGTGTGCTCCCCTGTCTTCAACCACCGAGCGGATGACACCCTTCAGGGAAACCCGCAGTCTCACGGCATCATCGGATTCCTCTTCCCGTGCCGCGGTGCACTCACTAATCTTCTTCCGTCTACTTCTGCCGACTAGGTTCACTAACACGTCACATTCTGTGCTACCACTGTCTTTTCCACGACATGACAAAAGCGAGGGTTCTTCTCCTGCGTGCGATCCGGCGTGGAATTGAAATTTTAACGAGATGTGTACTGCGCGAAAACAAGTGCAATCGCGGGCAGGTGTTAAAAATAAATAGCCGTTATTTCATCTCACAAAGATCGGACGTAAAGGAAATGCAGTCTACCACGTTTTTTGTTTGTTTTGTTTTTGTTTTTTATTTTAATCTATAATTCTATAGTTTTATTTTTTATTTTAATCTATACTTGTTTTCAAGAGCCGTAATAAATCAAGTCCGGCTTCTCGCGGAGCATTACTAATTTTCCCTTTAAGTAAAGAATTACGATATGTGTAGGGACATTTTACATTATATATATGTTATCTTATCAAGACGTACACGTTTCAAACGCCTAAACTATCGCTTCCTCCTCCTACAACCAAATATTGCACAACTATACTTCACGCAACATACATACAATGCGCAAAAAAAGTTTTTTTTTCTTTAGTTAAAAACGAGTGTAGGCAATTTGCAATGCTGTTTGGTTTGGCGCTATCTAGCGACTGAAGCAAGAAACATTGGGTATGCCTACGCGTGGTGGCTGCACTGTTCAAAAGTGAGCTATTATTCTCGTGGCGCCGCTTAGCCTAGTGTCTGAACCAAGAAATGCTGGGTAAGCCAGGAAGCCGTGATCGCATGACATGCAAGTACGGTGGCAGCTACGGCCTGGTGGGCCAATCCGAACGTGACTACGTATCACCGAAGTGAACGTTTACTGCGAAGAAGTATGCGGCTTTTCCCTGCGTCATGCCCCAATACGTGTGCGTTGCACTCGTATACGTAGCGCATATCGAAGCCGTCGGCAAGCAATGTGGGCTTATCGTTTACCCTTTGCCAAGGTGGAAGAAACGCATTTTAGTGATAACTCTCTGTCTGACGCGGCGACCAAATTATGTTCGGTGCACTGAGCGCTTCACTCGCACGAGGATAAATGGCGCCCAAGTATGGGATCCCTCCAAAACCGACCGCTCCGGTTGTTTCTCCGAGCGGGGGTCCCGCATTCCCTCGCTCACCGCTTCTTGTTGTGCCCACGGTGGAAGAAACACATTTAAGGGATGACTCTCCCTCCGACGCGGCGGCCACATTATATTTGGCGCACCGAGCGCGCTTCACTCGCACGGGGATAGATGGCGCCCAAAAATGGGGTCCATCCCAAACCGACCGCTGTGGTTGCTTCTCCCAGCGGTAGTGCCGCATTCTCTCACTCACCGCTTCTTGTTGCACTTTACCGCCGCCACGCCGCCACCAAGTCGCCAGAGTCCGTAAATCTATATTCTCTTCTTCTT